>BQNB010008399.1:63994-90112 GCA_026074375.1 Tanacetum coccineum
TTTCCAAATTTTTTTTATATCAAATTAGACTCAATTATCTTCAAAATGGCTGGTGGCACGACTTCTACGGACTTACGGTTGATTTTATATGAATTCTCAAAGTTTCTGAAAATCTGCCAAATAAGACAAGTAGTCCCCTTAAATATAAAGGGGCCGACCAGGAATTAAGGGGACCGACCATACACTTTAAGGGGGCCGGCCATCTGACACTCAAATTTTCCATTTTTTGTACAAAATTGTTTACTGACTTTGCAGAAACGTGTACAACTTTCTGAACTTGATACCGAACATATTGTAACACCCGCCCCAAGGGGCATCGGATTGCGCAACAGAAATTAGCAATTTGGTGTTACTAAATAGCATCCGTCACCACAATAATAGAAAACGACTCAAATAATACGTTTACCAAACATGTGTTCCATAATTATTCAGAGTTAAAAGTGTGTTAGGTCCCACAGAATCGCAACCACCATCTATTCCAAACCATGAAAAATAAATTGTTTTCAAATAAAAGGCATTGTTTTAGACACAACCTAAGATATTATTTTTGAAAGACCAGAACACAAAAGAAGTCTTTCCATAATATCCATCTCCACACGCACGACACCTCCACGCCATCGTTGCCTTCAACCTTGGTTACCTGGGATAAAACATGTTTAAAACGTCAACAACAAAGTTGAGTTAAATTCATAGAGTTTAAATAAATCAATAAGTAAAAACCTTTGAACACATTATTAGTTCTCGGAAAAACAAAGCAACAAATGCAATGTATAGCAACTTTTTTTCTTTCACGCAATAAGCTCATGACACCGAACGTTAACAAAACATATGGCATTTTATATGTTAAAGATGCCCCAAACAAGGTATTATTGTCATATACCTACTAATTTCTAATAACAAAATGTCCGTTTGACAGGGTGGTCACAAGGATTCAAACCCCGGACATGGTTGTCAAACCCAATAGATCTATTTAATGCATTAGCGTTCACCTCACAACAAGGCAATTAACGGTTCATGAAATAAGGGACTTCGACAATAACAACTTATGCGGAAATCTCATAATCGGGTCTAGCATACCATAAAATCATATGTGTTTGATTTATAAAACAAACATGTATCCCCCTCGCGGGTTTAAAACATTTAAGAGAATCTTAATGCGAGGCTATGAACTCACCTTAAGCAAAGATCCAAATCAATCAACTTCAACAAATGCAATAAACTTCACGTCTCAACCGCGACCTATATAGTACATATATAGCGGCACGTGACTAAAAGTATAATACATCCTATATTGCATACTTGCATATACATATACATATCACTACTACGTATACATAATCATATACAAGAATCTCCAAGTGCGACGCAAAACGTTTCGCTTTGACTTACTTAACAATATTACAACGTTTTCAATAAAGTTTCTATTTTTAGAAAGCTTGTCGAAAGTAAGGATAATATAACCCAAACTTATCATTTCATCTTAGTTTAACTAACATTACAAATCATTTGCTTGTTGTAAACTATATTCAAAAGTATACGCAAGTTTGACTTTCAAAAGTCAAACTTCGTAGTTGACTTTTTACCCCAAAATAACCCAAACTTGACTTGGCCATAAAATCTTCATTTTTAGGAGTTACAAAGACTACCTTATATCAAAACGAACCTTAGAATATCCTTTATCATATTAAAAAGCCTAATTTAGATTTCAAAAGTTTCTCGACTCGCTATGGTCAAGTCAAACTTTCTGGTCAACAAAAGTCAACACAAAGTCATATCAAAACTCATTTTTACCAAAATTCAATCATTCCAACATGTTTAACTATCCTAAAAACATATACTAAAACCATACTTGAGATACTTTCAAACCCATTTTTGCACTTGAATCAACTAGCTACAATTACATACATGTAATATATCATTTTAATCAAACAAGAAACATGACTAGGAGCTTACAATGCTATCAAGAAATTCAAAATGTGGTTTTCCCTTATTGCTTTAAAATTGGACGAACCACAAAGACCAACCAAACAACCTTTTCAAATCAAACCACTTCAAAATAACACTAATCTAACACCCTTAAACATTTCCTTATACCTCAAATCAATAGAACTTGACCAAAAACCCAACTTCTTTAATACTTAGTGCATGTGAGGTTTCTTTAGTGGGATTTGTATAAATAGTTTGTATTGCATGTCAAAAAAAATCAATGGAATAGGTGTTTGTTTGAGGTGTGCGGTCGAACAAAGGAGAGGAGAGGAGATAGATGAGTTTTGTAAAAAAGAGTTGTGTATACGTGTAGGTGATGATATATATAGAAAGCAAGTTTCACATTTTAACATATTTAGTTTCTCCATGCTCCATCTCTTTTAAAACTAGTACAAGTAATCCTTTTTATTAATAACATTCGACCAAAGACAAGAGTCACACCACGTTTGTAAATATTTTAAATCCGTCCCACTAAATATAGTTTAAAACCTTTATTAAAACGTTAAACCTCGTAAAACACAACCTTTAAACACGGTTTTTATAAAAACTCGAGGAAACGACGAAAAATACAAAATTAACATATTTACGCTCTCGGAGCAGTAAAATAAATTTTTCTGACCTTCTTAAACACTAAAAACAAATAGAAACTAAATCACAGAATGAATTTCACTAATAAATGAAAATTCTCATCAAACCATATACAGCCTAAACGACTATAATTATTTACGTAATTAAAAATAACTATCTTAGCTAGGGATAGACGTTGACCTGAAACTCAGGTTGTTACATTCTCCCCACCTTTATGGAGTGACGTCCTGGCACTCAGCTCGTCTCATCCACTCTCTCCGCTTTGTCCTTACTTGTAAAGAAATGAGAGTACTTTTTCTTAATCTGATCTTTACGTTCCCAAGTAAATTCTGGACCTCTTTGCGAATTCCAACGAACTTTAACTATAGGTATCCGACTCTGCTTAAGTTGCTTAACCTTCTTATTAACAATTTCTACCGGTTCCTCAATCATATGCAACTTATCATCAAGTTGAATTTCTTCCATCGAAACTACAACATCACCTTCCGCTAAACACTTCTTAAGATTCAAAACATGAAAAGTACTATGAATTCCCTTCAATTCTTCAGGAAACTCCAACGTATAAGCTACAGGACCCACTCTAGCTACAATCTTGAATGGCCTAATGTAACGTGGACTTAACTTTTCGTGCTTTCCAAAATGCACATCGCCCTTCCATGGCGATAACTTAAGCAATACCATATCACCAACTTCAAATTCTAACGGCTTAAGTCTTCTATCCGCATAACTCTTCTGGCGACTACGAGCAGCTAACAAACGGTTCTTAATCTGGACAATCTTCTCAGTCGTATCACGGATCAATTCTGGATCGGTGAGTTGGCTATCCCTAACCTCACTCCAACATACAGGTGATCTACACTTTCTCTCGTACAAAGCTTCATATGGTGCAGCCTTAATACTTGCCTGATAACTATTGTTGTATGAGAACTCGACCAATGGCAAATGGCGATCCCAACTACTTCCAAAGTAAATCACACAGGCACGCAACGTATCTTCCAATGTTTGTATTGTCCTCTCACTTTGACCATCCGTTTAAGGGCGGTAAGCGATACTCATATCCAAATTTGTCTCTAACGCCTTCTGAAGTGATCTCCAGAAATTAGACGTAAAATGGCTATCTCAATCCGAAATAATCAAAACAGGTATATCATGCCTATACACTATCTCCTTTAAGTACAATCGCGTGAGTTTCTCCATACTATCCGATTTATTCATTGGCAGGAAATGAGCTGATTTGGTCAGTCGGTCGACAATAACCCAAATCGTATCATACCCACTCGGCGTTCTTGACAGTTCACTCACAAAATCCATAGTAATTCTTTCCCACTTCCAAACATGAATCTCAGGTTATTGCAGCAATCCAGACGGTTTCTGATGCTCGGCCTTAACTTTCGCACAAGTCAAACACTTACTAACATACGCGGCAATATCTGCTTTCATATTCGGCCACCAATACAACAACTTCAAATCTTGATACATCTTATCCGATCCCGGATGGATAGAATACTTGGACTTATGCGACTCATGCATAACCAATTCTCTTAATCCATCATATCGCCGTAACCATACACGATTCCTAAAACAACGCGTTCCATCAAGGCGAAATTTAAATATCGGCTTAATCAATCTTTCCAACTTTTCTGCCTTTACATTCTTTCCTTTCATTGCTTCTTCCTGAGCTTCACAAATCTGCTTAGGTAAATCATTATGAACAGTCATCATCAAAGCTCAAACACGTAATGGCTTATCCTTTTCCTTCCGACTCAAGGCGTCAGCCACAACATTCGCTTTTCCAGGATGATATCGAATTTCACAATCATAATCACTCAGCAACTAAATCCACCTTTGTTGTCTCAAGTTCAACTCTTTTTGATTAAGGATATATTGTAGGCTTTTGTAATCGGTGAAAACCACACACTTCGTCCCATACAAATAATGTCTCCATAATCTAAGAGCGAAAACAACGGCTCCCGACTCCAAATCGTGAGTAGTGTAATTCTCTTCATGGACTTTCGATTGTCTAGAAGTATACGCTATCACTTTCTCTCTTTGCATCAACACAACTCCATAACCCTTAAGAGATGCGTCACAATACACCACGAAATCTTTAGTTCCTTCGGGCAATGCTAAAATTGGTGCACTACACAAATTCTTCTTCAATGTTTGAAAAGCTTCTTCTTCTTCTTTTCCCCACTCGTATTTCTTATTTTTCTGAGTCAACTTAGTCATTGGCTTAGAAATCAAAGAAAATCCTTCAATAAACCTCCGATAATACCCAGCCAATCCAAGAAATTGTCTCACCTCCGTTGGCGTCATTGGTGCAGTCCAACTCCTAATAGCTTTGATCATAGCAGGATCAACATGAACACCACTACGATCAATCTCATGACCCAGAAATTGTACCGAATCTAGCCAAAAATCACACTTCAAAAACTTGGCATACAATCTTTCTTTCTTCAACAGCTCCAGAATAATCTTCAAATGCTTTCCATGCTCTTCTTCGTCCTTGGAATAAATCAAAATATCATCGATGAACACTATGACGAACTTATCAAGATATGGCTTGCATAATCAGTTCATCATATCCATAAATACAGCAGGCGCATTAGTCAATCCAAACGGTATTACTTGGAACTCAAAGTGACCATACCGAGTTCTAAATACAGTAATCAGAATGTCTTCCTCTTTAATGTGTAACTGGTGATATCCTGCTCGCAGATCAATCATAAAATACATGCTTGAACCTTGCAGTTGATCAAATAAATCATCAATTCTTAGAAGAGGATAACGATTCTTGATAGTCAACTTGTTCAACTCGCGATAATCTATACACATCCGAAAGATCCATCTTTCTTCTTCACAAACAAAACCGGTGCTCCCCACGCGATGAACTTGGACGAATAAATCCTTTCTCCTATAGCTCTTGCAATTGTATCGATAACTCCTTCATTTCAGATGGTGCCAATGTATATGGTGCACGCGAAACAGGTGCGGCCCCCGATACTAGATCAATTTAAAACTCTACTTGCCTCGGCGGTGGTAGTCCTGGCAACTCCTCAGGAAACACCTCAGGAAAGTCACGAATTACAGGCACGTCTTTCATTCGTTTCTCCTTTGACTTGCTCTCCGTAACGTGTGCCAAAAACAAATGGCAACCTTGTTCGACGTACTTACGGGCCTTGATACACAAAATAACCTTCAATCGAGATACACCCTTGTCACCTTCGACTATCATCGTCTTATTCCCATATGTTATACGAACAACTTTCTCGCCACAGACGATAACGGCATCATGCTTGACAACCCAATCCATACCGATGATGACGTCAAACGTACCAAGCCCAATCGGCATAAGATCGATTTCAAAAATATGGTTTGCTAAACTCAAAGTGCAACCTTTCAATATAGCGTTCGTACTAACTACCCTTCCGTCAGCTAACTCTACTTCATAACTATCCTCTATTTTAATCGGTTTGATATCAAGCAATAAACTAAATCTAGTGTTCACAAAACTCCTATCAGAACTCGAATCAAATAAAATAGAAGCATATCGGTTATTTAGCAGAAACTTACTAGTAACCACATTCGGACCTGCGTCCTTAATAGTATAAGCTCGACCACGAACTTCTACAACTTCTTCTTGCTTCACCTTCTTCGGACATCGGTTCCTAGTATGACCTTGCTCTCCACAATCATAACAAGTCCAAACAGTTTGAGCGTTAGCACCCGTAGCAACACTCTTCTCCTTACAATACCTTGCTTTATGCCCAACCTTTCCACAATTGTGACATTTGATCGTACACTGACCAACATGGCAAGTAAAACATCGTTCACACAAAGCAAGCTTTCCATCAGTAGGATCAGTAACCATGGCTTGCGCATTTCCTTGCTTTTGGTTATTCTGCAAAGTCTGACGAGAGTTATCCTTTTGATTGCCCTTGCCACTACTATTTCCACCTTGAAGGCTTTCCCACTTTCGCTTCTTACTTTCCAAAATTCTTTCATTTCTAGCTTGCGACTTCTGCTCCATCAACTTATGACCCATACGTACAGCTTCAAATTAGCAGGCTTAGACGATGTCATTTCACCCTTGATGTTATCGGTTAAACCTCGAATATAAGCATCAACCTTCACTCTTTCTGGTTCAACCATTCTCGGACACATCAATGCAAGCTCATTGAACCTTTGAGTATAAGAAACAATGTCATACTCCCTAACCTTTAAGTTCCACAACTCGTGCTCCATACGTTGTATCTCTTCTATCGGACAAAACTCAGCAGTCATCAGTTGCTTCATCTTAGTCTAAGGCATTTGGTTTACAGTCTCCAAACCCATAGTTGCAACTTTAGTTTTCCACCAAGTCAAAGCTGGTCCTTCCAATGTTGTAGCAACAAACTTTACCTTTTTACCCTCGGCACATTCACTGATCTCGAAAACACTCTCAGTTTTCTCGAACCACCTTTACAATTCGACAGCTCCTTCAACCCCACGAAAGGCAGCAAGATTGCACTTCATAAACCCAACACACGCTTGCCACTGTCATAAACCCAAGGCAACAGAGTGCCCCTTGTTTTATCCTTCCTTACGAACAGCAAGGGGGCTTCTGTGTCTCGACTCACGTCTCTACTTAGCCCAGACATCCATCTACCCATCATTCCTGACTTTGCCTTGTGCCTTTCCGCTCTCAGCAGAATAACGCCTAGCATCAAACTTTCACTTGATCATATTCGTTCGCTGCATAACAGCTGGTCCATGGGTGCAGACTTTTAGAGGCTCTTCTGATATGTCCTTGCGTTGGATCACACATACAAGAATCTGACCTTAAAGCATTCATATCTACATAATACTTCTGTCATAACATGATAAAATGACAAAATAAACCACAACAACAGCACACCACATCAAGTAGTAATCAATAAAGATAGTCATTCATTTTTCACTCACAAATGAGTTAACACCATAGTTGGATTGTTTCATAAATATGATACAATCCGTTACAACCTCCCAATATGTGCTTGCTTAGACCTCCAATTTACTTTGAGTGCAACAAGGAAGTTCAGTCACTCGCACGATTTTATGTGAGCTTTCGGTCATTAATTTTAGTTAATGTTGTATATGGATAACTAACGCGCGCAATAGGTCATAGATAGATAATCTAATATATGTATATGTTTGGGAATAATCCCAAGCAACACCGGAGCCACGTAGTCGGTCCTAGTTAAAATATTCTCCGCTATCTACTCACATTAACTGTAGTGGGGTATATCTATATTATATCTATAGATATTTTCTTTTCCGAAATCTCTCATATATATATATGATTATTATCTTTTCACCAAATATCTAATTCTCAAATTATCTAGTTTTTTATTTTTCAATATAATCTTTTATTTCTCTCATCTCTCTTCTTGTTCCTAAATTGGTATCAATCGGCCTCGGGTGGATTTCGTGGTTTTTTCTTTTTTGTTGTTGTAAGTTCAGATTGAAATTTCGACAGATTTGGTTTCACATTCGGCAACATAGTTTTTGTGGTTATGTTGTTGTTGAACAACTCTCGGCTCTGCATCCATGGGTTAGTCCAAATGGTGGTACTCGGCGTGAAAACGAAGAGGACCGGTACATCCCCACCATGCGTGCAAAGCGGTTAGCACCGAACAGTGGTAAACGTGTACTCCAACCGAACGAGTGGAAAAATTATCGTGTAAGAACCCCGAACGGCGTGGAAACACGTTAGACTCCGACCGAGTGAAAAGTTGGAACGAACAAGCGGACTCGAACAAGAGGACTCAAACACGCTGACTCGACCGGCGAAGGAACTGAACACCGCGGACTCGACGGCGGACTCGAACGAGCGGACACGATACGACCGGAATCGACCGCGCGGGAATCAACGAGCGGACCGAACCGAGCGGACATCGAACGAGCGAAATCGAACGAGTGGAACCGAACGGACGGAAACGAACATGCGGAAACATTTTCTTAACGAACGGCGAAAAAAACAATTTCTTCGAGGACCGGAAGACCATTTTTTTATTAGGACTTACTTATGCCCTCACTTCCGCTAACGAAAATTTTTTTTCGTTGTGAAGAAACGATTGTTGGGTTTCCTCGTCTAAAACCGCCATAATTTTGATCCGTACGTTGTTTTAGGCAGGTGATACGCTCTCAAATCGAAGAGAAAAAGAAAAACGAGACGGCCTCCCGCTGTTACACCTTTTCAGCTGGGTTAAGGCTTATTGAAGCCCCAAACCCATCGTTTACTATGAGACTCCTAGACATTCTTTTCAGTTTTTTTTTTGGCATTATTTCGCTTCCGCTGGATTCCGGAATTTCCAGAAATCACTGTAGGGTTTTTCAATGATTTTGTATATCCGTTAAATCTCGCATTCTATCGGTTTTAATCATAGACGTGTAACCTCCCGCGAAAACGTGAAATGCTTATACACAAACCACAACTTCGTAATCACTCTCATATCCACTTAAGATCCAACAAAATATCTTACACACTTTCCTCTTTATTTTCATAACCTATTTCATTCATAATGTCTACTCCTAGGTAAACAACATTCCTCAACAGAAATTTCAGTTCTCACCCTGACGCCGAAACCCGATGGACCTACTCAACACAGAGGTCAGTACTTGAACACGGTCCACAAATTGAAGGTCAACACCAAGAGGAACAACTAACGGATTATTCTTTCGGATTTAAAAAGGTTAAAGGACGGGAAAGACATGACACCGATGAATAAATAGGGACAAACAAATAAAGATTTTTTTAAATTGAATTCTTTATAAACGCAATCAGTCATTCAGACCATTCACATGTTAGCACCCAAAGCGGCAACGTCTCTGGGAGATCCAACCTTTGCTAATCCAAAGTACTCAAGAAACTCAATTGATAAGCCTCGTTTGTATGAGATCCCATTTTGTTAAATATGTACTTCTGCTCCTGCCAACAGATTTTGCCCGATGGGGACGAGCAGAGACCGTGCTCTTGAATGGAGAGTAGATCCAAAATTTTGGATAAAGATACAGTGAACATCTAATTACACATATCAACTAACAGTCTTTATGAAACTTTCAACCCACCCATCATGAAAGTAGGCTATTGCTTGATCAGATGGAACGCTGCTAAAAGAAGTTATGGAAGACAAATGTGGGAGAAAACGTTTCGTTAGGACCAAAAGCCAACATTGCTCAAAATTTGGATTTCTACCCATTGTCTAACATCAATAGTAACATCGTAGACTACCTTTTTCAGTGATAACTCGAAAATGACAATCCAACTTCACTCATTTTTAGAACAATTTGTCAACACAAATGGTTTCTAATCATACTAAGTAGTGATTTCCTCTTAACTCCCAATGCATTAAGAGTAATGGCATAGCGCTTCTGGGATCAAAATATATGAATCTGGTCTCTTTCAAACACAAAACCTCTCAGAGACAGTTCATTGATTTTATTCATGGAACTTTAAAAAGGAATGACTGACGATTTGGAGTCAGTTCATTCTGAGAAAAGGCGCCTTTGCACTCGAACTTGCATCAGCAGAAAGATAAAGGCTCTTGATTAATCAAAACATCTATGGATTACTTCTCGAAGAGTTGTTGTGTCTGAAAAGATGTTACATGTTCATAATTTGCATTCTTGTCTCATTAAATGCACATATACTGAATTACAACTGCCTGTATCTTCCCTAAAGTTAATAGATGTGAATGTCTTGCACACAGCTTTCGCACCGAAAGTCATGTTAACTAAAGAAGTTCGATAATAATTTGTTTAAAAAAAGTTTTTCTAAACTGAGAACAAACACTCATTACTCTAGGAACTTTCTTTCAACATTGTACTGATAGGAACAGTCTGAAAAACAACCCCGTTTGGCCAAGAAAATGCAGTTCCCATGTATTTCGCAGACGAACACGTGAACAATATCAGTGAAATTACAAGCAATTTGTAAAAGCTCACATCACGAAGTAACCAGGAGATAAATTGAGTTACAAGACATCCTCTAAGGTAACAAAAGGCAAAGTTTCTGCGAAAACCTCAGTTTGATAAAACATCTCGTTTGTTCGAAACCCATATGCTCATCGGATTCCACAACCATCAGGCTTATACGGAACAAACCGACCCGCACTTTTTTCCTAATTCTCCTGGATCATCGCTGAGAACTTTTTCAAATTCTCCTGAAATGAGAAGTTTTCAAACGAATAAGTCGGTTAATAAAACTAATGCGTCGGATGGTTTGTTTAAACCAGTCACTCAACAGAATTTGCCTCAGAAAAGAAACCAAGCGGTTCGAAACACAAATGTGCTTAAACCAGGAATGTTTAGAATTGCCTCCACCCCAACACAAACTAGAACACCACAGTTGCCTCATGCTTCTAGGAATACTAATCCTCACATGTCTAAATCTTCAGGAGTAATTCACACGACTAGTGTTAGCAGACCACAGCTTAAGTGCTATCAAGTTAAAGATAAGGTCGTGCCAAACAATAGTCAAGTGAAGTTTCAAAAGAAGGAAGTAGAAGACCATCATAGGATTTCTAGTATTTCTAAGAAAACAAAGTCTGTAACTGCGTGTAATGACAGTTCAAACTCCAGAACTTCGAATGTGAATGCTGTTTGTGCTGAATGTGGAACATGTGTGTTTAATTCTAATCATGATGCTTGTGTTTCTCGATACTTGAAAGACGTGAATGCTAGAACTAAGAAGCCTAATGTAGTGCCTATTAGTGCTAGTAAACCCAAGAGAAAAGCGAACAAATCTGTTGCAACACCCCATAAGAAAACAGTTGCATCAGATACCACTATTCAGAAATCCAAGAGTTACTATAAGGAGTTGTATGAGAATACAAATCAGGAATGGAAATGGTGGATAGCTAAGAGATGTCCATCAGGTTATACATGGACACAAAAGCCACTTAGGACCAAAAAGATATGGATGCCTAAGATTAGGAAAGCTGATGAATCAACAAGTATTAGTCCCACTATAGACATTGTCTCTAGGATAACTAATGTCTTGAAGATATCAAATTCCTTAGGATCCAATTTGTCCAATGTTCCATCGTCCTCTAATTCTCTTGCAGATTGTACAACTCATCCTATTCATTGTTGACTCTGGATGCACAAAGCACATGACGGGCAATCTCAAGCTTTTGTGTAATTTTGTGGAGAAATTTCTGGGTACTGTTCGTTTTGGAAATGATCAGTTTGCTCCAATTCTTGGTTATGGAGATCTGATTCAAGGGAATGTCACGATCAAACGGGTTTATTACGTCGAAGGCCTCAATCACAATCTTTTCTCGGTTGGTCAATTCTGTGATGCTGATTTGGAGGTTGCTTTCAGGAAATCTACATGTTTTATGAGAGATCTTCAGGGAATGATTTACCTAATTGGTATCATATAGGATATGATCTCTACATAATATCTCTTCAAGAAACAACTTCAATCAACTCCAAGTCTTTTCCATGCTATAGCCTTCACCAACTCAAGCATGGATATGGCATCGAAGACTTTCCTCATCTTAACTTCGATTACATCACCATTACTCTCAAAAGGAATATGTGTGACATAAAGGCTTATACCTAAGTTGACATAATGGTCAAGGATCAACTTTGTTTCATCTTGTGAAATGATAAAGAAAAAAGAAGCTCATATAATTCAAAAAAGCTGTTCCAAGTTCCAAAGGAAGGAATTTGCTTCACATGACTTGTGTGGTCCCAAATCGCATTGCAAGCATAATGGGAAGGAAGTATATCCTGGTGATTGTTGATACGTATTCAAGATACACTTGGACACCTTTTTCTACGATCCAAATGATGAAACACCTAAAGTTCTCAAGACTTTCTCACGATGATTCAACGCCAACCTTCAAGCTCAAGTTAGTACCTGTCCGTTACTGATAGAGGCACGGAATTCTTGAACAAGAACACTACCATGCCTTATTTCAAAGGAAGAAGGAATTGAACAATCAAACTTCCACTCCTGAACTCCGACAAAAGGGCATTGTCGAAAGACGGACCGTACTCTTGGTTGAGGCTGCTACGCATGATGCTTTCAGCTTCTAAGCTTCCATTAATCATTTGGGCTAAAGCAGTTGCAAACCGCATGCTATACTCAGACAGATCATTCATCCATATCCACTCATGGAAAGATGCATATCACATCATAAATGACAGGAAACCTTTAATAAAACTATCTTCACGATCTTGGCTTGCCTGTGCTACTATAATTAGAGATGGGGAAAATTGGATAAGATGAAAGAAAAGGGGGATCCCATTGTCCATGGTGGGATATTCTACTCATCAAAGGGATAAGCGTGTTTACAACAAGAGAACACCAGCTTAATAGTTGAGTCCATCATAGCAAGTTTGATGAAATCAAAGAGATGATGGTCTGATCACAACAGTTCAGACACTCGCACCACAACGACAAAGAGATGTCTGGTGAAAATTCTCCTTCAGGCCTTGGCCCTCAAGGACAAAAGGCGCAAGATAATGACACTCTTACGCCTGAGCCCCCAAGACAAATGTTGTTCCTTCACAAAAAGCCAAAAATTCATCACATCAAGGTTAGAATTTCTCTTCATCCTTACTTGAAGAAAATTACATATCCAAACCGAACTCGATTCAAGCTGAGAAAAAACAACAATGATCAAGCAGCGAAATATGCATCAATTCAAGAAGTTTGAATTTTATCAATCCGTTATGTACACGGTAAAAAGAAATTGTTTAGAGTCTTCCGCGCGCAACATAGATAATACCGAATGTGCATTCATTTCAAACCACAAAGATCATGATTTCCGTGGACCAAAGATCAACCATTAGAAACAAGTTCGAGAAAATCAACCATGCCAGTTCAAACAAGACAACACTTGCCACAGATCCTGAAATGTGTATGTTCGCGCCAACTTAGTATTGTGAACCGAAAACATTAAGGAGGCAATGGCTGTTTCTGCATGGATCAAAGTAATGCAGATGAACTTCATCATTCGACGCGAAAAAGGAGACTAAAAGTCTGGGAACTGTCGACAAACTATTTGGCAAGATGATTATAAAGCTAAAGTGGTTATGGAAGAACAAGAAAGGATAGACAAACTTTATTTCGCAACAAAGCATGACTATAGTTACTAAAGGATTATGCCTCAAAAGAAGGGTATTGAGATTTTGAAGAATCATTTGCTCCGAGTTGCTCGCATTGAAGCAAGTTCGGATTTTTGTTGCCCACGCAGCACACAAGTCTTTTCCAATCTATCAGATGACATGAAAAGACGGCATTCTAATGGTCCACTGAAGGAGGAGGTTTTATGTTGCTCCAGCCAAAGGGTTCGTTGATCTAAGATCATCCAGAAAAAGTCTACCTTTTAAGGAAAGCTTTGTATGGATTAAAGCAAGCTCCAAGAGCCTGGTATGATGAACTATCAAACTTCCTGATGTCCAAAGGCTTTACTAAAGGTACAATTGACCCAACTTTATTCAAGATAAAATACGGGGAGGATATTCTACTTGTGCAGATTTACGTTGATGACATAATTTTTGGATCGACAAATCCTAAATATTCAAAACATTTTGTTAAAAATAATGCAACAGTAAGATTGAAGATGTCCTTAATGGGGGAGATGAAATTCTTTTTAGGACTTCAGATCCACCAGTCCCCAAAAGGTATTTTATCAATCAGGCCAAGTACGCTTTAGAAATTCTAAAAAAGCATAATATGGATAATTGTCACTCCATTGGTACACCATTGGCTACAAAACCCAAACTAGATGTAGATTTGAGTGGAGACTCCGTAGACCAATCTGATTATCATAGTAAAATCGGGTCAATCATGTACTTGACATCTAGTAGACCAGACTTAGTGCAAGCAGTATGCTATTGTGCACGTTATCAAGCATGACCAACTCAAAAACACCAGAAAAGTGTGTGTGTGTCTAGGCGTCAAGTCCTCTAAGTGAACGCCTAGAATTTGTGTGTTTTAGCCTCAAGAATCTTATGATTCCTGTTAGATTAGGTAATCGTTCTACCATTTGATCAAGATAGAATTGGGGCTTGTAGTAGTCATGTATCATAGAAGATAATGATGAAAATCCTTGTGTTAATAACAATGATTCTATGTATTGAATATTCCGCCTTTGTTATTAATTTATCCTAGATATAAGATCTAAACAATCTGAGCTTACAATGATTCTTTAGACTTTCACAATTGGTATCAGAGCCAAGGGGCTCTTGATCTAGGATCTACAAGGTTTGTTGATGTCGTGCTATAAAAGAAAAAGAAGGTATGAATCTCTGTTTGATGTATTGGTGATTTTAGTGAAGTTAGGGTTTTTGCGACACTTTAAAGCGTCATCTTTATACTTAAAAAAAAGACGACTATGATTATTTTTGGTGCAAGTCATGTTGGTGAAAACTAGGGTTTTTCATTAAACCCTAATCTAGTCATGAAGATTGATTCGTCCTTGGTTCCAAGAAGTAGCGGGTACGATTGGTTTGTGAACAAAAGAACGAGCAGCAGGGTTTGACGATCAGCTAATCGTTTCTTGGTGTTAAGAAGAAGCTGCTGAAAACCCTAATTATCTAAGGTTTGGTCGTTTATTGGTATGAAGAAAAAGGCAGCAGGATTTTGATCTTGATTTAAGTTTGTACTGCTCACATTGATTATTAAAGCTGCTTGGGCTTGAAGGTATGTTAGTGCTGCTTATGTACATGTTTTTGCTATCAATGAAGATAAGAAAGGTTAATACTGCCAATGAACACTTAGTACTGCTAATAGAAGTTAATACTGCCAGTATAATTTTAGTACTGCTTGTTGAAAGTTTATACTGTCAGTTAGATATTAGTACTACTAGGCTTACAAGTTAATACTGCTGCTTATGTGAACTTAATACTGCCAATGCAACTTAATGCTGCTACAAGAACGAGTTAATACTGCTGATTGGATTCGAAATAGGTATATTAAGGCTACAAGCTTTGATTAGTGATGCCAATGGCAGTTAATACTGCTAGCCTTATTAAAGTAGTTAGTGTTGCTCAAATTGTTTATGCTGCCAACATGAAGGTTAATACTGCTAGAGCATAAAAGAGTTAATACTGCTAGCCTTATCAGTTAATGCTGCTAGAGTATTTTTAAGCAGTTAATGCTGCCAGGCTTATTTTGTGTGTTTGTACTGCCAGTATTAAATAAGTTTATGCTGTTAGCTTTATGCATTAAAGGATAACACACGAGTTTGGTTCTTGGCTGACTTTGAAGAAGTTGGACAACACACACATATTGGATTTGGTTTACACGTTCTTAACAGATTATAAAGGCTTGTTTTTGGATTTTTTTTAATTGGTTACGAAGAAGATTGTTTATTACTTATTTGACGATGAAGTGGAATTGTTTAGGCTCGTGTTCTTATCATATCTTAAAGTGGGTGTTACACTTTGAATATAACTTGTTCGTGCTTAGAAACGATGTGACGAAGACTTGACGAATGTACCTCCACCCCCCCCCACAAAGGTGTATGATCTAACCATGGTGCCTCAATGCTCACATTTCTAATCACTTCAGTGTCTCATATAGAAGATGAGGATTTTTGTCAAGAGGTTGCGATCTACTTATATTTCACAGATTTATTTATAAGTTCAAAGTTATGTGGATAGTACAAGACATAAGACACAAGTTTGGGTTGTTCTACTTTAGCATCAAGTTCGTTATACTTAGTTTTCTTCATCGGTGATCATTACATAGAGCCTATAGAATTGAAGATTCAAGGAATGGTTAACATTTGGGTTTCAGGGGAAGCTTAATGTTAAAATGTTTAACCATTTATATGCTACATCAAGGTGAAGGTTTTTACTATTGTAAGTCATTATTACTACTGCTAGTTTAAGTATCTACTGCTCAAGTTCATTTATCTTAAGGCGCGTCATGGAAGGGTAATTTGAGTTGTTGAAGGCTGGATTAGAAGTGTGATAGTGGTTTGTAGTTTTCGAAATCAAAGTTGCATACTTTAGTTCCCTATTTGATTATGACAAAAAGGGGAAGAAGATTTACAAAGAAGATATGCAACTTATAGATCCTTGGTGGAATTGCATGGATCCTTATTCTTTCATATATATTAGCTTCAGGGGAAGTTCGTGTTTATTTGGTTTTTGTCATTATCAACTAGGGGAAGATTGTTGGGAATTATATTTGAGTTGATAAGACAAAACATATGAAAGATGAAGGACTTAAAAGACAAAGGAGGAATTCTTCAAATGATGATAAGATTTCAGAAGATCTCCTTAAAGAAGGAAACAAGATCAACATTGATGACTTGCTTAAAAGGATAAAGACAAGTTATTAATGCTATTAATTGTTGATAGGAAAGAATTAATGTTGATTAATGCTATTTAATAGTTTCCTAATTGTATTATGTTTCCTTTGTAAGACCTAATATCTCTAGTATATAAAGAGATACAGGTTATTAGGTTTTAGTATCCAGAAAAGTGTGTGTACACAAAATGTAGAAGATGTAGACGTCTAGAGTGTTGGTGTAGCCCCAAGGATCTTTGATCCCTGTTAGATTATAACCGTTCTAGAGTTGATCGTCTAGAATTGGGGCTTGATGGAAACGTATGGTAATAAAACCTTGTTGAATATCTTTGTTCTTATTCCGCTTTGTTTTTATAACTTATGAATGGCTAGATGATAAAGACAATGACAAAGGCTCAAAGTCAAGATCACAAAGCATGAAGGAACAAGCTTACAACAAACAACGAAGACAAAGCAAGAACACTAGAGCTTAAACGACAAAAGCTAATCTCCTGATTATTATAGGAGTGTCATCAATGAACTCACTTCGGGGGAGATTGTTAGCCTCAATTTTATTGAGTCAATAAAGGAAGCTCGTTCCCGTGTTCAAGACCTCACTTCGGGGGAGATTGTTAGCTCAATTTATTGAGTCGAACAAGGAAGGCTCGGTCACGTCTACGATGGAGCTTCGGTCTTTTAATTAGTTAATGCTTGTAATAGGATAATATCGGGCAAATCGGGCTCGATAAGTTAATTCTAATATTGTAAATGTTTCGGGTTTAAGCCAAGCCTTAACCCGAGCCGGGTCCTAGTTAAATATCTCGCGCGTCCTTTAACGCGACGGGGTATATAAGCTTTTTCTTACCTTAAGAAAAAGTAGTTGTGGAACATACAATATAATATCTTTATCTTTTCTTTTCTCTCTCAATTCTCTTCCTCTTTCTCTCTCTAGAAACAATCTTCTATTCATTTCTAGTTTCGATTATCGTGTTTGATTCTACTGAAGTGAGTGTTACGGGATCTACACAAACGAATGAACCGGATGACTCGATCCGATGAACCCGAGAAACCATATCATTATATAAACAATAATAAAAAAAATTAGTTATTATTTATAAGATACATAATTATAAAAAACTTATTAGTATTTATATTTATAAATGTATTCAATGTGTGAGTTAGGGTTAACACATTAAAGGTTCAATGTATGAGCTAGGGTTACACATTAGAGGTTCAATTTATGAGTTGTTTGTATCATTTGCATATCGATATTGAAAACCTCATGAGTGTATTTAGATATGGTACGTATTGTAGGTTCACCGTACGAGTTACGGTTCAACATTGTAGGTTCAATGTATGAGTTAGGGTTCAACATTATAGGTTCAATGTATGAGTTAGGGTTCAACATTATAGGTTCAATGTATGAGTTTAGGGATCGAACATCATACGTGAGATAATATTGAGTTGGATCCTAGTGATCATGTTTCGACTTCGGTTATGATTCGCTAACATAGGTAGGGGTTAACATTAGAGGTTCAATTATGAGCTAGGGTTACCACATTAGAGGTTCAACGACATAAGGTAGGGGTTAACATTAGAGGTTCAATGTATTGAGCTAGGGATACACATTAAAGGTTCAATGTATGATAGTTGATTGATTAGAAGCTAAACACGCATATTTCCCTATTTCAAAGCCATCTTATGATATGTTCAGGTTCTACATTTGAAGTTCAACGGGATTTCTTTTAGTGAATACATCATTTTCTTAAAAATATTGGTTAGATAACTTCCTCCAAAGAGCAAAAATACCGGCGCATTTTGAGATTATTAGCCCATCGAAAGAGTATTTGCGGTGTGGTTCGACCACCAAGCAGACGGGTCTATGTCATGTTTGACACAAAGGGGTGCGTACCATTGCATCATGTTTAAAAGTGTCAAAAAAGATCATCCCCGCGACTGTCGTGGGGGAAAATAAGCCCAAACCGAAACATGTTAACTTATAAACGGGTCAGCCCAATAAATAAGCCTGTTACATTTCCCCAACGACATGTCGCTGGGAAAAGTGTACATCTCAAGTTACAACAATTTATCGAGTAATTACGCACTTAAGCAATGTACAAAGTATCCCAGCGACATGTCGCTGGGGAATACTGGCGGGATGATTTTTTCCGCTTAGATTTTTTCCTGCTATTTTTTTATCAAATTTCATGAAAATATTCCCCAGCGACATGTCGTTGGGGAAAAGTTTCGCTGGGGAAAAGTTTCAATAACATTTGACTAAAAATTCAACGAGAAAAAGTGCCACGTCGGAGTATTTTTGTCGTTTAGTGACTTTTCCCAGCGTAAACTATTCCCCAACGACATGTCGTGGCGGATTATTTTCATGAAATTTGATAAAAAAAATTCAGCGAAAATCTAAGCGGGAAATCATCCGCCAGTCTTCCCCAGCGACATGTCGCTTGGAGATACTTTTGTAATTGCTTTTGTGCGTAATTACTCGATAATTGTTTTGTAACGTTTTGAGATGTACAACTTTTTCCCAGCGTGACATGTCGTTGGGGGAAATGTGAACGGCTTATTTATTGGGCTGACCCGTTTCTAAGTTAACCATTGTTTTCGGGTTTGGGCTTTTTTCCCCCAGCGACCTGTCGCGGGGGGATGTTCTTTTGACTTTTAAACATGACCAATGGTACGCCATCCCCTTTGTTGTCAACATGACATGACCCGTTCTCTTGGTGGGTTCGAACCACACCGGCAAAAATACTCTTTCGTTGGGTACATAATCTTCAAAATGCGCCGGTTTTTTGGCTTCTGGAGGGAAAGTTATCTACGGTGGGGATAAGGGTTTTTTTAAGAAATGATGTTCCACTAAAGAAATCCGTTGAAACATCTAATGTATAACCGTACATATCATAAGAATGGCTTTGAAATATGGGAAATAGGTGACTGTGGTTTAGCTTTAATCAATTCAATGTAGTCATCATTGAACATGTTAATGTGTCAACCCTAGCTCATACATTGTAACCTTCTATGTGTAACCCTACTTATGCGTTTGAACCATAATTGTGTAACCCTAGCTATACATTGAACCTCTAATGTGTAACCTACCTTATGTGAAACGAAATTCTTAACCGACATGCCAAGGCGAAACATGTTCACTAGGATCAATACTTCAATATTATCTCACGATGCTGTTGAACCCTACTACATACCATTGAACCTATAATATTGAACCCTAACTCATACATTGAACCTATAATTTGAACCCTAACTCCATACATTTGAACCTACAATGTTGAACCGCTAACTCGTTCGGGTGAACCTACATTACGTACCAGATCTAAATACTCATGAGGTTTTTCAATATCGTTATGCAATTGTACAAACAACTCTAAATTGAACATCCTAATGTTGTAACCCTAGCTCATACATTGAACCTTAATGTGTAACCATAAACTCATACATGGAATACCTTTATAAATATAAATTAAACTAATAAGTTTTTTATAATTATGTATCTTATAAATAATAACTAATTTTTTTTATTATTGTTTATATAATGATATGGTTTCTCGGTTCATTCGGATCGAGTCATCCGGTTCAGTCGGTTTGTGTAGGATCCCGTAACACTTCACTTCATAGAATCAAACACGAAATCGAAACTAGAAATGAGATAGATTGAGTTGTTCTAGAGAGAGAAAGAGGAGAGAGAATTGAGAGAGAAAAGAAAAGAGAAAGATATTATTTTGATATTTTCAACAACTAGCTTTTTCTATGGTAAGAAAAAGCTTATATACCACGTCGGTTAAAATTTTTGACGCCGAGATATTTAACTAGGACCCGGGCTCGGGTTATGCTTGGGATTAAACCCGAAACATATACAATATTAGATTAACTATCGAGCCCGATTCCCGATATTATCCTATTACAACATTAACTAATTAAAGACCGAAGCTCCATCGTAGATACGAGCTTCCTTGTTGACTCAATAATTGAGGTAACAGCTCCCCCGAAGTCGACGGTTCATGAAACACTGGGAACGAGCTTCCTTTATTGACTCAATAAAATTGAGGCTAACAATCTCCCCCGAAGTGAGTTCATTGATGACACTCCTTAATGAGATCAGTGAGATTGCTTTTGTCGTTTAAGCTCGAGTGTTCTTGGTCTTTGTCTTCGTTGTTTGTTGTAGCTTGTTCCTCTCATGATTTGTTGATCTTGACTTTGAGCCTTTGTCATTGTCTTTATCGTCTTTGCCATCTTGCGATCTTTTGTTTTTGACCAACATGCTCATACTTTTGCATTATCTTGAAAGCTTTAAATCAGAGTTAGCGGAAGTCTTTGTCTTTCAATCTTGAGCTTTCTAGATAGTATGTCTTTGTAGATTGAGCATTTGAATGGGATTGAGGTTGTCGTCACCACTGTTGACATGCAGGTTACGTTTAGTGATAAACGAGAAAATTATTTGAAAATTCAATCGACGTGTCACTCGTTAAAGAGTTTTTGTAACACATCGAGAGTTGGTCATTTGTTATCAAAATCATAACCGTCAATTCATTAATGGACCAAATCGATATCCAGAATGTACCTACAAGTTTGATATTTCATATAGAATCTCGCAAGTCACCTACCAAGAGCTTGTTTGATGTTGACTCAAGCAGGATTTCCATCTTCATTGTGAATACATTAGTATCACTCGGATGTTCTGGCAAATATCACAATGATATTGCGTAGGACTCTTGTAAACAGCTTGTGAACCTGATGATGTTCAACAAGTGTTTGAAATGGAATGTGTCCTAACGAGATTTTGATTGATCTCTTGGCTCTAGACTCGATTAGTGCATTTTGGTTTTAGTACTCGGAGGCTGGAGCAGTTTGCCACCTATTCAATATCAACGATCTCGGAATGAGATGTCAATAGATAACGTGTGTATCTCCGTGACAAATGAGACAAGTTTCTGTTGAGAGAAACCCGAATGGCTGGGAAGGGTTGTGCATTGCATCATTGGGTCCATGATGTCGTTTTCAATGTCAGCAATCAACTTGTGATTCTGACAGCATATGTATTGACCCGGTTTCTGCCTTAAGTTGTGTGGAGGGCTTCTTTGTTTAGACCCTTTATCCATACATTTCTTTTTCATTCTTCAACGCCTTCAATGCTTACCAGGACGTCATTACTAACACCTTGTTGTGATTGTTCCAGTGTTAGCTCAATCTTAGTCGGCATTATTCCCATATACATTCATCTTCAATCATACCTAAGGACTGCTATTTTTAACTTTGGATTATCCTTGGGTAGATCCTCCGGTTCTGGTTGGATCATAGGATTGATTCCTAACCTAACCACCTTATGACTTCAGAATCGTCGTGAAATTAAGATGTTGTTGGGTATAAGATCGAACCATAAAACCTTTTCTTCAGCACATTGAGTCGAATAGATCATATTTTAATTACATTTTCTCCCCTTATTTTAAATAATAATAATAACATTCGTTTTTGAATACCTTGTGATTAAAATATGTCTTGAAAAATCTGTGGGAGAAAATATGGTCAGCATGAATGGTTTGGAACATTTTGATAATGTTTTGAATACATAAGAATGGTCGTTGATGATGTATCCAAGAACATTAAAACTTTGTTTTTCGAAAAACTCCCCCTCAAAAATAGGACCAATTGAAAAATTGTTGTCTTTTGAAAACATTGTGAGGGTTGGAGTGTTGAACACACAATTTTGAAAGATTATGAATTGTCATCGAGAAATTCTTGAAAAATTGTGTTCAACTTTTTGAAAAACCAGATGTTAGAGGACTTCTCTTCTAACGCTAAGGGTAAGCGCACTGAAACGTACACTATCCTTTTTCTTGAGCTAAAAACATTGAATGTCTTGTAAGAACAGCTCAAGACCGAGAAACGTTAATTTTCTCGTTGTGAGGATAAGTTATAAACCTTCCTTTATTTGAAGTCCGGGTTATGTACTGACATTTGCACATAAAGCCATTTTGGAAAAATTAGAAGAAATGGACATTGTTTTGAAACTTTTTGCAACTCTTCGCTCGAACTTCATTTACAACACCCGTGTCAATGTTAATCGAATTTCTACGGCACGTACAGGTTATCGATTCAAGTGGACCATGTCTGAGAAAATTCTTTTTGGACAATTTTCTGTTTTTTCTGATTTTTTATTTTCTTTTTTAAGTTTTATATTTTTTTATTTTGCTTTTCTCAAAAATATGTTACATGGTGATGTTTGATGATGATATCAAGCAGTCTCATTTGTCAGAACCTCCAGCTCGCTGGAGTCAAAATATCTACATACCAATCCTTCTGACACGTACTTAAACGATCCTCAGGAAGCAGGCTTCTTTCGTAAAATTGTCAGCTAATTGGTTATTCAGTTCTAACAAAATATAATTCAATTATACCATTTTCAACCTGTTCCTTTATGAAATGATACTGGAGTATGGTATGTGCTTTGTCCGTTGTATGTTGGTACGTGTTTTTATTGGCAGGAGATTGCTTCTATGGGGCTGATGAGCGTCGCAATACAACGGTTATTTTGTTGTGTTGAGCCATGTTAATTTGAAGCTGATGTCTCATCCACATTACTTGAGCACAACTTGCAGATAACGCCACGTACTCTGCCTCTGCTGAAGACATTGCAGTGCAATTTTGTTTCTTTGACATCCAACTTACTAGCTTATCACCAAGGAACTGTATCCCTCCAAAAGTGCTTTTCCGAGTATCAATGCATCCGGCATGATCATCGTCTGAAAAGCTTGTTCTTTTGTAGTTCAAAGCCAGATTCCTTTGGTACCAGAGTCCCTGTTAATGGTACCTTTAGGATATTTAAAGATTCTTTTAACCTCCTTGAGGTGCTTTTGAGTTGGTCGTCTTGTACGTTGCACAATATCATATGCTTGCACTAAGTCTGGTCTACTAGATGTCAAGTACATGAGTGACCTGATTTTACTACGATAATCAGATTGGTCTACGGGTTCTCCACTCAAATCTACATCTAGTTTGGGTTTTGTAGCCAATGGTGTACCAATGGAGTGACAATTGTCCATATTATGCTTTTTCAGAATTTCTAAAGCGTACTTTGGCATGATTGTAAAACATTCCTTTTTTGGGGACTGGTGGATTGAAGTCCTAAAAAAGAATTTCATCTCCCCTTTTTTAAGGACATTTTAAATCTACTGTGCATTAACTTTTAAAATAGTTTCGAATATTTAGGAATTTGTCGATCTAAAAAATTATGTCATCAACGTAAATCTGCACAAGTAGAATATCCTCCCCGTATTTTATCTTGAATAAGTTGGGTCAATTGTACCTTTCGTAAAGCCTTTGGACATCAGGAAGTTTGATAGTTCATCGTACCAGGCTCTTGGAGCTTGCTTTAATCTATACAAAGCTTTCCTTAGAAGGTAGACTTTTTTCTGGATGATCGGGATCGTCGAACCTTCTGGCTGAGCAAAACATAAACCTTCACTCTTAGTGGATATATCTCAGAAATGTTGGTTTTTCGTCCCCATCTGATAGCTAGAAGACACACGATTGTGTGTGCCCTCCGCCCTGCCCCGTCGCGGCAACAAATATTCCCCCGAACTGCTTTCCATGCGAGCAATGGTGCAATTGATTTCTTCAAAATCAACACCTTCTTCCTGAGCATAACCTTTAGCTACAAGTCGCGCTTTGTTGCGAATTACAGTCTGATCTTCATCCTTCTTGTTCTTCCATAACCACTTTAGCTTAATAACCATCTTGCCAAATGGTTTTGATCGACGTGTTCCAGAATTTTAGTTGTCGAACTGATGAAGTTCATCCTGCAATGCATGTTAGAGGACTTCTCTTCTAACGGTAAGGGTAAGCGCACTGAAACGTACACTATCCTTTTTCTTGAGCTAAAAACATTGAATGTCTTGTAAGAACAGCTCAAGACCGAGAAACGTTAATTTTCTCGTTGTGAGGATAAGTTATAAACCTTCCTTTATTTGAAGTCCGGGTTATGTACTGATATTTGCACATAAGCCATTTAGAAAATTAGAAATGACATGTTTTGAAACTATTTGAAAACTCTCGCTCGAACTTCATTTACACACCCGTGTCAATGTTAATCGACATTTCTAAGCACGTAAATGTTATCGATTCCAAGAGACATGTCGAGAAGATTCTTTTTGGAAATTTTCTATTTTTCAGATTTTGTATTTATATATATTTACCTGTTGTCCTCAGCATTGCTATGTGATGGTGGAATAGTAATTCCAACTCTTGTCGTGATGTAGCTGTCTTGTTTGCTTAAGGAACAACTTTTGGAACTAGCTTTTAACTTGACTGTTCATTGCTGTGGTCTTGAATTCCGAGTTCTGAACAATTATGATCAGAAGTCATTTGATGAAGAACGAGGCTTGAAATGAGGTGTTCAAACGTCATTATGATGAAGAACGAGGCCTGAACTGATGTGAACAGACGTCATTTGAACATTGAGGAACGGGGCCTGAAGTGTTATTTTCAGCAGACGCCATTAGATGAACATCAGATTAAAATTCCTTGAAGCCCTGTTTTTTGAGATATCTGTCTTTTCCGTAACCAAACTCTGAGTCCTTCCTTTATAGGATTGAACGATGCACCTGTACTTAAGAGAGTACATGCACTGACATCAAGAGCTTGTTCACTTTCACATTGGTTAGTGATATCTTCTTTTGAACCATTTGGGGGTTTACTATCAACCTTATTTGTGCTAAAGGCGAATATCTTTCCAGTAGGAACCCATCTAAGACCAATTGTCTTGAAAATTCTACCCGTCGGTTTCCACCTAAGACAAGATCTAGGAGTCATTGTTTTCTTATGCATAACGAAAGTCTTTTTGATTGAAAACCTATGTCCTTTTGGGATCTGTCTTTCTGGTTTCTTTGCAAACCTTGTTTGCTCTACGGGTTTGTTTCTTGTTGTTGTCTTATTAGATGGAACCTTAGCACGTGAGTTGACTTCATTCAGGAATTTTGTTACATAAGAATCATGATTGGCATTAAAGACACATTTCTGACATGTCGAGCAAACAAAATGTTTGGAGTCAGAAAAATTTCTAGAGTTCCTAGAGTGTTCTTGTGCCTTTTTCTTAGCCTCCTCCAAGTAGTGATTATGAGCTATGTCATTTGAGCTATACCTAGATGAGCTAGGTGCAATCATGTAATGAGGTTTTGCAACAGCAGATTCTCTTTCCTTTGGCAAATAATGTGTAGTGACTGGTTTTGACAAATCGTTATTGACAT
>BQNB010008400.1:0-40681 GCA_026074375.1 Tanacetum coccineum
TGTTGCTGATTGAAGAACAATCTGTTTGATGCAAAGACAAAGAAGTGTTAAAGAAGTGTTTATGACTAGAGATTTTCATTTCAAGATAGTCAAACAGATTGTATACAAGATATTACTTAGAAGATTATGTCTAGAAGATTAAAGACTTGTATTGATGCTGAACAAGGTGTCCAACCATCAAGAAACTTGAAGTCAAGCAAGTAGAATTCAAGTTAGGGGAGGATTGTTGGGACATACAAGACAAAAGGTCAAAGTACTGCTAAGTAGAAAGTCAAAGTACTGCCAGTTAAAGATCGAAGTACTGCCGTGGATAAAGGAATCTTAAAGGATTATCATTTAAACGGTTATGTTAGTAATTATCTTGTAACAGTTATTTTAATGATTAGTATTGATTAGTGTTTATGTCATACAAGGACTGTACACCTACTAGAGTTATCCTTATGTTTATAAAAGGATCTCTAGGAAGGTATTAGAAGATATATGAACACGAACAACAAAGCAACAATAGCAAAAAGCATTAGTTAGTGATATTAGAGATTAGTATTGTATTAGGGATCTGCAATTTAGGCAGATTCAAAAGAGTTATAATACAGAACGTTTGATTAAGCATTGTGTGTTCTTCTTAGTACTGCCAACTAGATTCCGCATAGTTGACAGTATATCAGTGTTTCATTAAGGAATATCGATCCTACAGAATGGAAACTTGTGATCCGTTGGTACTCCAATGGAGATCAAAGATAAGCTTGACCTAGATCAAAATGGGACTCTAGTTGATGCAACAAAATATCGTAGCATGATTGGTGCCCTAATGTATCTTACGTCAAGCAGACCGGACATTGTACATGCTACTTGTTTATGTGCTCGATACCAGGCTAAGCCAACTGAAAAGCATCTCAAGGAGGTTTAAAGGATCTTTCGTTATCTCTGGGGAATCGTTAATATGGGTCTCTGATATACGAAGGATTCTGGTTTTGAACTAACTGGATTTTCAGATGCTGATTATGCGGGATGTAAAGACACCTTTAATAGTACTTCCGGTGGAACTCAATTCTTAGGAGAAAAGTTGGTGAGCTAGTCCTCAAAAAAGCAAGACTATACGGCGCTGTCAATCGCGAAAGCAGAATATGTGTCTCTATCCGCTTGCTGTGCCCAAGTCATTTGGATGCGGACACAGTTAACGGATTATGGCTTTCACTTCAACAAGATTCTAATCTATTGTGATTCAAAATCAACCATAGCCATATCCTACAACCCGGTCCAACACTCGAGAACAAAACACATCGTTGTCCGCTACCATTTCATAAAGGAACACATTGAAAAGGGTATGATTGAACTATATTTTGTCAAGACGGATTACCAACTGGCCGACCTCTTCACCAAAGCTCTTCCAGTGGATCGATTCAACTATTTGGTTCGTCGCCTTGGTATGCGCAGCCTATCTCCTCAGGAAATTGAACGTCTTACAAAATCTCGGTAATTCTTTGTATATATTTTATTAGAAAAAAAAAATATAAAATTATAAAACCTATAAAAGCAAAATCAAAAATCAAAAATTTCAAAAAATACCAAAAATAATCTTCTTCGACATGTCTCTCGACAATCGATAACATTTACGCACCTAGAAATGTTGATTAATATTGACACGTGTGTGTAAATGAAGTTCGAGCGAGAGTTTCAAATGCTTTCAAAACATGTCTTTTCAAACTTTTTCTCTACGACTTCTAAGTAAATGTCAGCTTAGGACTAGAACTCTAAAGAAAGGAAAATGTTTATTTATGCACATTATTCCCAAACAACGGGAAGTTCACATCTTCTCGGTCTTGAGCAATGTCATATAAACATTCCAAGTTTTAAATGCTCAAGAGAAGCACCAAGGAAATGATACTTCATAAGATACATTAAAAATTATTTTCCTGTTGAGCATAATTTTTCAAGATATTTTCATCATAAAGAAATTTTAAAATCTTTCAAAATTGTGTGCTCAACAAACTCCTACTCTGAAGTTTCATTCTAATATATTATTGAGGGGGGTATAATAATTAGTTCATTCGGCATGCGTTCCTGTTCTCCCATTGTTTAGTTAGTCTAAAAGTGCATAATCGTACATTAACTTGTATATTAATTCACTGATAATTCAAAAATTATCAACTCATATGTAATTTTTGAGGGGGAGAATAGTGATTAAAATGTGATCAATACGGCTTAATAAAGGATAAGATCTCTTGATTATAAGTGTGTTCCCAACCTCGCATGTGGAAAAATCTTTCATAATATGGTGCATATGTATAGGGGAAGCTTTTTGGTGATATAGAAAACTCTCAATGTTTTTAAATTATTTCTCAGACACGTTGATTGATTTTATCAAATGGTTTTATGGATCTTCATGGGAATACCCAAAGACCGACCAATTGTTGTTTCTTACGGTGTTATAAGGCGGTTAAGAATGGGTCTTTTTGTTCCATGATCCAGCCAGAACTGGAGGGATCTACCCAGGAACACTCCATTAGATAGAATAGAAGTCCTAGGTATGATTAAAAAAAGGAGTAAAGTGAGATTAGGAAGAATGTTATCCAAGGCATGAGTTATCGCTGGAACAAACCCAACATGGTGATAATGAGGACGCGTTGGAATAACATTGAAGATGTTGAAGAATGAAAAAGAATTGTAAGGATAAAGGGTGTAAAGAAAGAAGCCCTCCATACAACCTTATGTAGAAACCAGGTCAATGCATAACCTATAAGTAATCACAAAGATGATTATGGTATTGAAGACAAGTCATCATGGACCCAGTGATGCAATGCACAACCCTCCCTAGCCACTCAAGGTCTCTTTAAAGACACTTGTTTCATTTCTCACGGAGTACAACACGCTTCTATCGACTTTCTTACTCCGAGATCGTAGATATTAAAAAGGTGGCAGTCCGCTCCAGCCTCCGATCACCAAATAACAAATGTGCACTTATAGAGTCTAGAGCCAACGAGATCAATCAATAAATCTCATTATTACACAATTCCATTTACACTTGTTGTTCATCATCAAGAACACAAGTTGTACAAGAGTCCAACACAAACGCAAATATAATCTGTATGTATTAATGAGAATTGACGTATGCTTTTGAAAACATAAAACTTTCGATATGTTTAAAAATATTTATTCATTAACATGTCGACTGATTTTCAAACAAGTTTTTCAATCTCATGTCCATTGTGGCAGCCTCAAAAGGGCATCTGGGCATGGGAAGACTGAACAAGTTTTTCACTCTTATCGTGTTGTCTACTTTGAGACGCTCCGGTAACGAGAACGGCTAGTGCAGCTGCGAAACCCTGTCAAGGAGATTCTTTTAAATTCTACCTGATCACAGGAAGTATTTATACTGATTAACGGGGAACCGCGGTTATTGTAACCATATTCGACGAAATGATAAAGACGTATTCGTCCATATCTGTTGTTTATTACTAACTTAAACATGCAGGTCAAGTCGATGGCGTTTCTATCATATTGCAGCTGAGCCGCGGTCAAGGCCACATACTCATTCTCAAAGTTCAAGGATAAATCCAACAACATCAAACAAAACTTGAAGACAGTTCTGAATTTCAAAGATACACTTCCGCAAGCTCTGATAAACAAGAACTTCCTCAAAGAACGTCAAGTATATGATCTCAAATAGATCAAGTCACAAGGACTATATTGAGAGAGATTGTCAGCCTTCAAGTGATGTCAAAGGATGAGTATGTTGGTTAAGAAGTGTTCCAGTCAAGAAGTATTCAAGATTATCTCAAGGCTAAAGATCAAGATATCAAGTTTAAAGATAAAGATATCAAGTCAAAGATCAAGATCCAAGATCACAAGCATGCAAAAGTATCTTTAAAAGAATTCCCAAGAATACAAGGCTCCAAGACTCAAGACGTCACAATAAGTGATTCACAATTCAATGATCACCCCTTAGGGGGAGATTGTTAGCCGTGTTTTTATGTAAAGTGATGGACATTATTATTTCTGAGCCTTGTATAGGAAAACGTAGTTTACGCGAATTCATTTAAGCTAATTGGGCCTAAGTGTCAGGCTAAAGCCCATTAGTAAGCTAGTCACGGCCCATTAAGGCCTAACATAAAGCCTAAACGAACCACCTTAGGGTTTTATCTCTTATAACTATAAATACCCCTTCCTAGCATGTTAGGAAGGGTGTTGCTTCTCATTTTCTCATAAGTGCAAGTAACCATTTTTCTTTTATTTCTCTCTTTAGTTCTTTCTCTCTCCTAAAGATTTTTCTCTTATTTTGTGTTTTAAGGTGATGAAATTATATCTTGTAACATATACACTACTTTCACATTCTCATTGCATTATGCAATTTCCCGACCTAACCAAAGATAGAAAATACACACACGACCATAAGATATACAATACTTTACACAAAAGCAACTAGAAACTCGATTACGGACTTAATCTAATAGGGTAGGCTAAGGCAGGGGTGAGCATGGTGCGGGTTGGTATGGTTTTTGACTAAAACCGAACCACAACCGCACTTGCGGTTTCTATAAAAGTAAAAAAACGAAACCATGCGGTTCTTGTGGTTCCGGTTTTGCAATTTACAAATGCGGATTTTTGGGTTTTAACCGCACCACACCACATTTGACCATTTTTTAATTTTGGGCTTGAACCCAATAATAATTTTAGGCTTGAACCAAATAGTGATTTTGGGCTTAATGTAAATACAGTTACACTATTATAATCATATTCATGTAATTCATGTGATATAAAACTGAAAATATAAACACTTAACTGGAAAAAACTTAAAACAAAAGAGATGGTGATAATTCACATAGTTGATTAAAGGCTTATAAACTAGAAGGCAAGAAGCAAAGGATTACAAGTTTATAAGTTACATGTAAGGACACAACTCAAAATTACATGCATTGTTACGTAATCAATATAAATAAAAGTTTGAAAACGTAGCATTTCATCACTTGCTTGTTGCCTTCTTGATCCTTACATCAGTTGAAATCTTCGTCCATTGAAGACTCACTACATGGTTTTTTCTGGTGAAAAATATGTCTACAAAAACATAGCATACAACGTATTAGTAGAAAATAAAATAATACTATATAAATGAATATAAACTCTTACCAAGTTTAATTTTAGCCAAATTCTCCACGAGGTCTTCGAGTTGTTGGCCGTTAACTTGCATATCTTCCACATCAGCCGGTGTGGACCATAACCAATCTTGTGTGCAAATTAAACCCTCCGCAGTTTTTGGGGTAAGAGAACTTCTAAATTTATCAATAACCCTACCACCGGTACTAATTGCCGACTCCGAGGCAACCGTAAATACTGGCATTGCTAACACATGCCTAGCTACATGAGATAGTACAAGATATTTCTCCAAGTTTTGTTTCCACCAACCTAAGACATCAAATTTCTCATCCCTTCTTTCGGTCCCATCACGTACATAGATATCAACTTCAATATTCCTCATCCCTTCTCGTTTTTCCATATACTTTCCAAAACCACTCTCAATGTCTGTTTTCAAACGACTAGCAACACAAGTAGGAGTTGAAGATGAAGCAACGGGTGTGGTTTGATTTTTTTATTTGTCTGCTTTCATCTTGTAATGTTTATACAACTCGTTCAAAGTAGATTTCACACGTTTCACAACTTGTCCTCTTTTAGATAGGTCCTCTTCATCACTTTCAAATAATTCCTCATCACTTTCTTCAGGTTCACCATAAATCAATCCCAAACAATATTAAGATAATGGAACTTGTTTCGCGAATCTAAAACCAATGCAACATGCAACAAAAAGTTCATATTATCCAAATTATACTAATATTTATCGTACTTATCTTTCATCGACAAGGCCATTTTTTTCTTTTTTTCATTAGTATGTTCACACATTTGTGATATTGTTGCATGCATTGTAACAAGCTCACCAAAAAACAAATTGGCTGTAACATATTTTGAACCTGAAATCTTCTTTGTGACACTGAAAAAGATCCTCAAATACTCCATTATTGACCTTGCATATTCCCAGTCATCGTCCTCTGGAGCTCCTAAAATTCTATCATTCTTTTTTCTCTTTCTAATTCTGGTACTACCCTCGCCATCATCCTCAACTTTATTACAAAAGTAAGATCGATAATTGTGATCGATAACTTGAAGCCTGCAAAAAACAAGTAACTACTATTATACAACATTTTTGCTTTCTACTGATATGCACATGCATGTGTCAATCTGATATTTGCACAAATTTCTTATGTTCACATTAAGGGATCCATTTTTTATTAGAAAATCATGATGATAGAATCTTTTGAACATACACTATCTGATATAAACTACTATTTTAATACTCTACCTTGTTTAAACGTTGGATAACCTTTACACTAACTACTGATATTTACCTTTAAACGTTAGATAATATCTACTGGTATAAACTAAGTACTGATATGAATCTGTAACATATAATCTCTACAATATATACACTAACTGGTATAAAATCTCAAATACCATTCAAACTGATATACACTACTGATATATACACTAATTGATATAAAATCTAATATATAATTTGTAATATATGAATCGGTAATATATACACTAACTGAAATAAAATCTCAAATACCTTTCAAACTGATATACACTAACTGATATAAAATCTCAAATACCTTTTGAACGCGGACTGAAACTTCAACGCCGTTTCGAGCATTAGAAATGTGGAATTCCATCACGTATCTACATCAAGGCATGGCTTTCTTCCACAATCAATCTTTTCAAACTCGACACTTTCTTAGAAGCTAGTCAACCTACCAGTTGATGATCTCAAATACCTTACCGCATTTCGGATCTTGTCAATGGAATTGATATGCTCTTCCAGGCCATCTCTCATAACAAGATTTATAATATGAGTATAACACCTTAAATGCAAATACTTGCAATCCAACACCGAATTAGGTCCCTTAAGAAGAGTTTTTAAAAATTTAATCGCACCATCGTTAAAAGAAGCATGGTCAACCGTAATTGTAAAAACTCGATCAATACCCCAATCTTGTAAACAACGATAAACCAACTTTCCTATTGTCACACCCTTATGATATGATATTTGACAAAAGTTACGAATTTTCTTGTTCAAGTTCCACTTTTCATCAATCCAATGGGCCGTGAGACACATATAATTATAATTTTGAACAGACGTCCACGTGTCGATAGTAAGACACACTGTTTGATTTTTCAAAAGATGCTTGAGCTTAATTTTCTCTTCTTGAAACAAAGATAAACAATCTCTAGCTACGATCCACCTAGATGGCATTTTGAATTCAGAACTCAAATCCCATACCAATTCCTTAAACCCCTCATCATCAACAATACTAAATGGCTGGTTATCTTTTATACACATTCTAGCAATGGATTTTCTACATTTTTCTTGACTAAAAGAGTGAGTTACCAAAGTACTCCCCGACACCCCCAAAGTTGATGGCTTAAAACTGAGCTTAGATTGTTTCTTCTTATCAGTCACTTTTACACGCACCGGTGACGTTGGGCATGAAAATTTTAAATGACTACTCATGCTACTAGTACCATGCGTTCTCGACCCAGAAGCAAACCATTTTTTGCAATAAGGGCATTGATGTTTAGTAGCACCCTTTACGTATGTAAAATGTTTCCATACAAATGATTTCAATCTACTAGTTTTTGTATTATGCTCATTACCTTCATCATTACCTTCATCAACATTGATCATGGGTTCGTCGACATCGATCATGGGTTCATCGACATCAATCACAGGTTCATCAACATTGATCACAGGTTCATCAACATCGACCCCGAGTTCCTCTTCGTTCCCAGGTTCCATCTACACAAAAAGACCATAATAAATAACTATCAATTGAAGACTAACCAATCTATTATACTATTTAATAGAATACAATATACATGTAGTCATGTACTAAGAGGCCATACTTAAATAATTTACAAACTTTTTAGTAGCACAAACACAAAGCCATGATTGATTATAAAACATTTAAACATGACATCGATTCTTATAACACAATTGTTTATTTAATAACACACATAATTTAGTAACACACATGATTATTTAATTGGAAGCACACATCACTTAATCACTTATAACTTTCGGTGCATAATTGAATATTACAAATTACCCAATATAAAGAACATAAAACATAATTAGAATATTAATTACTTACCGAGAGATGACTCAAAACATTTAGGATTTAGCTTGATGAACTTGTATTTTAAAAGGGAATTGATGGTGATGCAGATTGATTATCTATTATACTAAAAGATACAGCCCCTAAATTTAATGGGACTGTATCCTTAAAAACTATGTATAACCCACACAGCCGTAGGTACAAAATCGTGCTGCTACTCATCCTCTAAATTGAAAGTCAAGTATTCATGATTGAGCTTTAAATCTATAAATATCAAAGGTTCTGCAGTTACAACTCCACAACCTTACAACTCCACAACCCCATATCATACAAACCCACCATCTGTAACCCTCTATCAAAAGTGAAAAAGATCTATTGTCTCCGCGGTTTTAGGCATACAAATTATCATGGTTTAGCTGCCCTTACTGGAATTCATACCGATCTTTGTGTAGGTTTTGAGGTAAGCCTTCTTCCTATAAACTTTGTGTGGGTTTTTAGGTTTTTGGTTTTAATTTCTTTTTGATTTTGATATTAGGGTTTATGTGAGAATTGGGGGTTTTGTTAATTTTGTTTTGTCAGATAATTTTGGCCAGGTTACTTTGCTTTTGCAGGTTTTTGTTTTCAATTTCTTTCTGATTTTGAAATTACCATCTTAGTTAATGCTCACATATTGAATTAAAACTTATTTTTAGCTATGTTCTATTTGGTTTTCTCATTTGTTGGCAGGTTGATAAATTAGCATTGGTATGGGGAAAACCACGACAACCTCCTTTAGGCCCTGAAGAGGTAAGACTTGCTTTCGGTATCATACTAAACCATGTTGTAATGCATAGTGAAAAATTTTCACTTGCTTCGAGTCGCATTAAAGAGATTAATCTGATGTCTGTTGAATTTCAGCTAATTGTAAAGCTTTTAATGTAGAGTTATGGGGTTGGATCATTAGGATGTTTGCAGACACCATTAAAGGCTCAAAATTGTAAGCTCAAGACTTGCTTATTCTTACTTTTTTGCAACATTATTCTGAAAGGCAAGGTGGTTAAGGTCAGTTTCTATAGGATATATCAAAATGGTTACATCAAGTGTATTCTATCTCAGATTCCATCAACCAAAAACTAGAAAAATAAAGCCAAAGAAGAATTATGTTATATTTTTGCAGTATAGAATTATATTGTTGAAATTGTATTGTGTTTCTTTCTTAAATGTGCCTTGAATCCTTGCCTATAGAAGATTAACTCTTTAAAGTTTTTATTGATAGAGAACGGATTAACATGTTCGCTATTGGTTGAATGCGACTCACTTAGTGGACACGTCTGAGCATCCGTAGTCGCAAATCTGTTGAAGAGGATGCATAGGTTACTACTACAGAATCTGTAGATGAATGGGGCAAGAGATGAGCAAAACAATCGGCTACTGATACAAGCAGGACAGAAAATTATTACCAGGTTAATTTCAGCTTATGTTAGCTTATTTTCTACGTCTTATTTTAAAACTTATAAGCCAGAAAGGTGGGTTTGTTATACAGTGCAATGATTTTCTTCTCTCGATGTGGATATCAATCTTAGAACTTTGGCGTTAATCAATCCTAAGACTTGACACAATAATTCTGTCACAATTAAAGCATCCGCATAAAGCATCCTTATTTGCTGATTATAATCTTTCTTAGGGATTAAGGTAATGGTGATCTTGTCAAACCCTAGCTCATAGAGACTTTACCCACTTACCTCTTATGGGCAATTTATACACTAGTAGTCCACTTGTCCAACTTTCCAATTGATCAGAATGTTTACTTGTTGAATTCTCTAGGTCACTTGCTAGTCTACACGATCAATAAACCATTACAAATATAATTAACTAGTTAAGCATGAAGCGTATCTTGACACAGACTTAGAAGGACAATATTGGTAACTATTATTCTAAGATGTATAAAATTACTATATGGGTGAAGGTATCGGCGGACTCTTGATCTAAGTTGAATGATAAAAAGTGGCGTATAACATGTTTAAAATTGATAAACATAAATAAGCATTACAACGATAAATCAAGAAATCGGAGATAAACAAAATACCAAAAACCATTCAGATCTGCCATAATAATGTTAATACCAAAGGTATTAGCCTTCAAACGTCATAGTAAAAATACAAGAGCAATTTTTTTAGCCATTGTAACTACCGAGTTAACGAATGATACCAAAAACTAAACGATTACTAAAGTATACAGAATTACACGTTGTCTCCTATGGAAATTGATAACGTTGCTCGACCTCTTCTGCTCTTTTTCTCCTCTAAAAATCGACTTTTATGGTTTAGGTATCGAGAATATGATTTAGCACACTTAAAACTCGTTTTTGAGCCTTCTATTTATAAGGTCTGGAAGTTGGTTCGATGCAGCGTATCCAAGGAGTTGGATATGGCGTATTAGGGATTTCTTGGAGTAGGGACCATGCTTGATATCTTCTAGAATATTATATTCGTTCCATATATTATTACGGTGTATTGTTATCTTGGATACGGGTATTAAGCTTCATCCTCTGTGGTCTTTGGATGAGTGCAGGCAGGATACGCCATATCTTCCTTTATGTATACGGCGTATTGGTCTACAGAATTATAATATTCAAAATATCTTCTTTTTAAGCTCCAGAATTGCGCGCCTTTTGCTTTTTCACCATTTATCCATAATTATACAATTCTAAAACATAACGATTAAGTAATTATTTTTTCAATAACTATACCAAACGGGTTAATAACAATGGCTATAAATGATGCTATAAAATTGACGTTATGTGATGTCATCAAATATTCCACCATACTTGATTCCTATTGTCTTAAGTAGCCTTTAGAAGTTTTAAAAATGTAATCCCTAAGGATATTTTCCGTTAAAGGCATTTTCTTCGATATATTTACATGTACACAACTTAACACCTCAAGGAAATAGGAAGATGGGAAAACACCCCAAATCACTCAATAACCTATGTGGGTAACATGTACTTAATTCGCTCAATTGCTCCGGTCGGGACGAGTGTTTATTCATAAGCTTGGCAAAGATACACATCTCCAACGCTAAGGCTAAGGAGGAATAAGTTTATAAAGGTTAATATAGGTTTTTGTATGGAAAGGCTTACGGTTGATCATTCTACAATCTTTCACCAGAAGTGCCACTCCAACAAGGCAACTAAAGCACACATACACACCCGGAACGCCGGGATAGACATGCATGTTCGATCACATCCCCATTTGAATTTAACCAACAGTGAGGATGAAGAATGATATAGGGATTGAACCTTAAACTTTCACAAAAGTCGTAAACCAACGAGGTACAAGAATGCATAACATGGCCGTAACGACGAAATAGACATGCATGTTCGTATGAATCCCCGTTCACGTAAAACTAGCGGCTAATCATTAGGTGAGAGGGAAGTAAATTGTTGTTAAATAAAAATCAAGAAACAAATAGATTAAGACTTAAGATACAAGTTGCTAGACACTTTTTTTAATGTTACCATGATTAAGACACAACTTTTTACAACGTCTTGATCACTTGATCAAAAACAACAACCTAAGTTGGCGTTCTCGTAACGGTCAACTTCCCAATCATCCCAAAACTTTACATACTCTACAAGGCAAGTGGCGATATCTTCCACTTTGTACAATACTTTACATCGTTGATTTTTTAGACGTATCAACGAATAATCGATCCTTCGTGTAATTCCTTCGGTAATTCCTTTGCGAAACGATTATCTTCAAACTTTCTTTCTCACTCTTTTTGTATTTTTCTCATTTTTTTGATTTTTTTTACCTATGCTTCAAATCTCGGTGTAGTTTCACCATCTTTACAATCATAATAATTCTGCATAATTCCTTTGGTAATTCTTCGTTTTTTGGTTTCACCAATAATTGTGACGGTAGTAAAATCACATGAGTTTTGACTACTAATATACATTCCCATTTGCAATGTGCAGATTTCTAATCGTGCCAAAGATAGAAAATGACACAAGACTTGGGAAATACAAACTTTACACTTTAAGCAACTAGCAACTGTAAATTAAACTTAATCTAATAGGATAGGTTAAGGTGTAAGGGTGTAACAAAATAAATAGTTGGTGTAATTCCTAAAGGATTGGCTCTACAGGATGTTCTAGTGGATCTTCACTCTAAAGATGAGAGTTGAAAAGGGTTTAAACGGGAGATTAACTAACCGGTGTAGTTAGTTAATAAGCAACATGTAAAGGCGATTTGGGTGTAACCCTAAACCGTTTTGCTTTAATTCCAACTTCTCTTAAGAACGGTTCGCCAACAATAACATCGCCCATTCCTTTATCACGATAAGCATCCATATTTTCCAAAACTGCAAAGTCAGTCACAATGGAAAAAGTTCTAACAAAAATAGGCACATTCATTACGGCTCCTGCAACATTATTCCCTTTGTACATCATCTTATTTTTCATTATTGAATTATGAAATTTTCTTGCCATCACATTGACGTACAATAACGAGAAGAAGTTGACGTGTGTAAATTCAAATCCTATCATGCATGAAATTTTATGTTGTGGGCGCAATCTATATGGATTTTCTTATCGTCGTCACAATAACAATGGTAATCATCAATTCCAGTATCAAGATCTTCATTCCTAGTTCTAAATTCCTCAATTACCTCACCTTTCACAATGGTGGGCATCAAATCATCTCCTTGATTTCTCCTAAGCTCAACCGGTTTATTTAGATCATTTAATTCAATGTAATCTTCCAAGAAAGGGTCTAATATTTAACACAAAAGTCTCTCCCATAAGCCTAGCTTCTAAATCAAGTTCCATTCTTTCTCTTAAACCTAGCATGTAGACCCTCCTAATTAAACTACTAGCAGGTTTAATACTTTTGAAAATAATCTTTTCTTCCCCGACTCTTAAAGTAATCTTTCTTTTGTAAACATCAATCTTAGACCGGGCGGTAAACAAAAATGGTCTTCCGAGGATCAAGGTGCAACATCCGAGAATTTTCGAAATTTCGAATGACGATTTCAATCTTTGACTTTTAGGATCTGGCTTGACTTATAAGAACGACCATCTAAATCACGTTTTCATGACTCGGACTCTAAAGCAATTTGCTGTGGAATGATATTCCTGACAACTTTTTAGATTTGACCGAGACACGGAAACAGTCAGAAGGTGACTGAAATGCCCTCGCAAGATTTTAGAAAAAACCGCACACGGCGCGTACCGACCCGGAAATGATTAAAGATAATTTAATTATCAGTTTTATTAAATAAAAGTATTTAATAAATTAGTAATCATTTATTCAAAAGCGTTTGTTGATAACGCGAATATCCGAGTTGAAATCCATTTTTTTATTTTGGACAAAGCGTAACCGGTTCACAAAATGAATAACAGATATTTTATTAAATGTTATAAAATATTTATGAAACAGTGGATACGGCGTATTGGGATGATCCAATACGGCATATCAAGTGTGAATCAGCTTCCATAGTAGTAGAGATCGACTTGACTTGATCTCTTAGGTTCGTTTCAGTCGAGCTAGGTAGACTTCAAATCCTCTTTCCTGTAGTACCCCTTATCATTGCCTAATTTGTATTTCTAATGTTCTTAATGATTGCTCCTTGGTTCCTTATGGCAGCATCCGTTGAAGCTTGGATTTCTTTGATCAAGTTAGAGTTTTCCTCGTGTCTTTTTGCTGATTCTCCCATAAATTTGCTCAAGGTATCTTCCATTGATTGCCTTCGTTCTTGGTACGAAGGATTTGCGTTGTTCCTTTGATAAAATCCTGGAGTTGTTGCTCTATATCCCCCACCTTGAAAAGGTCCACCAAATTACGTGTAGTAAGCTTCTTCTAGGGTTTTCCCTTCTTCTTTTAGTGGGCAATCTTTGGTGTAATGGGGTCCTTTGCATTGTTCACATCCTACTTGAGCAGCATAAACTTTTTCATTCACCTTCTTGATCTCTCTTCCTAGATTGTTTAGTTGTGCTTGTATAGCAGCCAGTCCGTCAGAAGTCTCAGTACTTCTTCCTCTAGATGTTCCATTATGCCATTTTTGAGAGTATTCTGCCATTTCTTGGATGGCCTTTTTAGCATCGGCAACTGTCTTAGTTGGAACGGCACCTCTTGAGTCAAGAATCTGTCATGTTGGAACATCCAACCCATTGTAGAACAAAATTACCTCCTGCATCTCAGTCAAATAGTGTTGAGGACACTTCATCAAGAGTTCTTTAAAGCGCTCCCATGCTTGATAAAGGGTTTCATCGGTTCTACCCCCCCCCCTGTTGAAAGTTGTTGATTTCTCAATTTTTTTGCAGTTCGACAAGGTGGAAATATTTGTTCAAAACTTAGTTTTAAGATTTCCAAGTTTTGATCGAGCAGTTGGTTCAGTTCTTAGCCAACGACTAGGCGCTCAGTTTAGGAATAGGGAAGACTCAGAGCATTAGTTGATCCACAGTGATGTTAGGAGTATGGAATAAGTCAACGATTTCGAGAACTTTCTCAATGTGTTCATTCGCATCCTCATTATCCAAACCGCTAAATGTGTTTTCTCAAAGCTCCTTAAGAAATTGGCCTTTCAGTTCAAATTGATCTTTGTTATTAATTTTAGGCCTAGCGACTCCTAATCATAGGTTCCATTCGGGTCTTGCTCATGTATTGCTCCATGGTTTCTGCCATTGCTTCCGCTTCTTCTTCCTCCGAGTATTTTTGGTCAGAAAGTAGATTAAAATCCGGCGATTCAATTCGTCAGGACTTAAGTCTTTGAAGTGTCTCTTAATGATCAAAATTCTCATTTCAGTTCTTGTAAGGTGTGATAGTTTGTTAGTTGAATCCTTGTCATGCAATACCTGTAACAAGGGATTAAACGAGCCGTATGATTTACTCCGGAAGAAAAGATCGAAAATTTTTTATCACGAAAAATCAAAAGAGGAAAACATGATTCCTGTTCTGTTCCAGATGATTGATACGTCGTATCCAATGGAAGTCGATACGCCGTATTAATCAGTTGAATTAATACGTTGTATTAGACAGAGAGTTGGATACGCCGTATCTAATGGAAGTGGATACGCCGTATTCAGCTGTCGACCAGAACATTGTATTAAGAGAAACAATTAAATACGCAAACAATTAAACACAAATATATACAAACAAATAATTAAAGACAAATATAAAAATTTTACAGAATATACAAGAATATACACTAATCTAAATTACATTACTCCTAAGGGTTAGATCTAATCTAATGTTAAAAACCAAAATATCAAAAAAAATCAAGATTAAATTTCACTCCTCGGCAGCAGGCACTAAAAACTTGATGTGTCGTTGTGTGGTGTAGATTTTATTGATTCAAGTTTTAAATTTATATTTTACCGACTAAACCAAAAACAACACTTTAATGGGCTACGTATATCCCGTTCGTATAGTTTCATGGTAAGTAGGGTGGTCGAAACACTTGAAGCGAGGGTTAAAATCTTCAATTTATATTAATATTCTTGGTTTATCTTGTCTATGTTAACTTATATGTATTCTAAACCTATGTCAGTCTTAATCCTAATTCTAACAAAAAAGGGGGTTTTCAGCTTGAGAGATTGGCACGGTTTGGTTGGTGACTACAATCAATTCAAGGCACTTTAACCCACGCGAGCTAATAAACAAAAGATAAAGAGGGTCGAGCCAAGTTATAATAAAACTGTATTATCATATTTTCGATTAGAAAGTTGAGTTGTGTTTATTAAGTGCATTGATTTTTTCTCTAGATATGGATATCATTCTTATAGACTTAGGCGTTACATCATCTTAAGACCAGACAATTTAATTCTGTCACAAATTAAACATTACGCATAAAAGCTTCCTTATTTGCGGATTTAATCTATCTTTGAGATTAAAAGCAATGTGATCTTGTCCAACTATATATGAATAAGAAGTTACTTGTTGTAATTTTCTAGGTAACATTGATAGTCAAAACACGATCAATAAACCATTGGCAATATCCAATTAACTAATTAAGCCCGAAGCGTATCCTAGACACAGATTTAGAAGGACAATATTTTTGATCCTATGGTTCTAGATGTATAAATTACTATATAAAGAGCTATCCCAGACGCTAGATCTACTTGGTCCGTATCACTAGATCCAGTTGAATGATAGGTCACATACAAAAGCGCGTAAACAAGTATAAATTGATAAACATAAACAAGCATCCCAACGATAATCAGAATCAAGTTAAAAAATACCATATATTCAGATTCTTATTAATAATGGCTAATACGCGAAGGTTATTAGGCCTTCAAACGTCATAATAAATACAAAAGCAATTATTTAGCCAAGGTAAACTAACCGAGTTAACGAATGATACCAAAAACTAAACGATTACTAAAGTATATGGAATTACACGTTGTCTCGACCTCTTCTGCTCTTTTTCTCCTCTGAAAATCGACTTTTATGGTTTAGGTATCGAGAATATGATTTAGCACACTTAAAACTCGTTTTTATGTTTTGTATTTATAGGATCTGGAAGTCGGTTCGATACGGTGTGGATACGGCGTATTAGGGATTTCTTGGAGTAGGGACCACGCTTGATATCTTCCAAAATATTATATCCATTCCATATTTCCAATACGGCGTATTGGTCTTCTAAATACGGGTTATTGAGCTTTATTCCTTTGTGGTCTTTGGTGAGTGCAGGCACGGATATGTCGTATCTTCCTTGATGGATACGGCGTATTGGTCTTCAGAATAGTAATCTTCAAAATATCGTCATTTAAGCTCAAGAATGCACGCCTTTTGCTAAATTTCACTAATTACTCCATAATTACTGCAAATCTCAAATATAAAACATTTATGTAAACAATTCTATGCAAATAACTATACATAATGGGTATTAACATGAGATAAATGGACATCTATAAATACGACGTTATTTGATTGTCATCACTACCCTATGGACAAGATATAGTTAGTTAGAAGTCTAGGTTATGATATTGGAGATGAATGGTAAGAGAAAATGTGCTAAGACATGACGTTATCATCGGAACAATCACAACATGGTAATAGTAATGACGTCTTGGTAAACATTGAAGGGGTTGAAGAATGAAAAATTAAATGTAAGATAATAGGTGAAAGAAGAATCCCTCCTCACAAATTAAGCAGAAACCGGGTCAATACATAATCTATCAGAATCACAAAGATGATTTCTGGTATTAAAGAAAGTCATCATGGACCCAGCGATGCAATGCATAACCCTTCCTAGCCATTCAAGTTTCTCCCAAAAGATACTTGTCTCATTTTTCATGGAGATATGCACGTTATCTAATGAAATATCACTCTGATATTTTTGATATTGAAAAGGTAGCAGTCAGCTCCAACCTTCGATTACTAAAACCAAAGTGTACAAATCGAGTCTAGAGCCAAAAGAGATCAACGGTATATATCTCATTAGGACACATTTCATGTAAAATACTTGTTTTTCATCAATATTCAACAAGTGGTATCAAAGAGTCCTACACATTATCCTTATGATCTTGTCAGAACATTCAGAGTGATGCTCTTTAGCATTTCACATTGACAAATGGAAATTCTTCTAGTGTTAACATCAAACAACATTGCGGTAGGTGACTTGCGAGATTATATATGAATCAAATTTATGTTAACTGGAAATACAATGTGATCCAGTATGTGAATTGATGACACAATCAGTAAGATAGTAACTAACTGATTCACTTCTACCGTTCTATTAGTAGCAATACTATTAGTGAGGAGGCCTCCTTTGAGGTGTCTGGTAAAAGGAGAACTAGCAAGTATGGTGAATCTAATACATATGTGTTAGAAGATCTTACACTTATAGCTGGAAACCATGTCAAGGAGGTTCTTTCAATGAATCTTCTGACACATGTACAATATTTATACTATAAAATGGTCCTCACAAAACCAGAGGTTAAAAGTAACTGAACTTCAACGAATAACAAAGACATGATTCGTCCATATCTGCTATTTATTGCTAACCCTTATAAATGCAGGATAACTCAATAGCGTTACAACCTCATTCCGGCTTTGTCACATTCATAGCCACATGCTCATATTCAAGCTTCAAAGATACATATGTTAAAGATGAAAGCTCAATTCAAACAAAGATAATCTTCCGCAAATCTGATAATCAAGAACAACCTTAAAGACATCAAGCATATGATTACAAGTGGATCAAGTCAAGACCACCACTTCAAAGAATGATGTAAAAAAGGAGATTGATAGCTTTTAAGATACATATGAGCATGTTGGTCGGCACAAGATGATGGAAGATTTAAAGATCTTTAAACAGAAAGTCAAAAGATAAAGACTCAAGATCAAAGATCCAAGATGAAGGAAACAACGTACTACTCATAAAGTTCAAGGCAAACATGAGTTCAAAGATAATTGTAATGTTCATGACCGCTTCTTTGGAGAGTTGTTAGCCTTAAAATATGTAGATCAAAACCAAGAAAAGGTCTGGTCATTCTAGTTGAAGTGTCGTCATTATGTCTTGTGTAACTTTGTACTAATGTAATAGTCTAAGTAGCGAATTTAGGCTCGAGATGTAAGCTAATATTATATAGGTTGTGGGCCTTAAGCCCAACCAAAGTCGAGCATGGCCCGTGTAGAAAGCCCATACGCCTAGTATGGGTATTCCAACTATAAGAATCCCTCTCTTCATGTGGAGTAGGTGTTGATGGTTTTCACTCCTCTCTAATCTAATAATTCAACCTTCATTTTCTCTCTACCTTCTCTCTAAACATCTCTTTCTCTCTTTATAATTCTATAATAATTATTATTATTATTATTATTATTATTATTATTTATTTAGTATAAATCACTTTATTAAGAAACTCAAGAGATTTACAATAAATTATTATTATTATTATTATTATTATTATTATTATTATTATTATTATTATTATACTATTTATTATTATTTATTTCATATTTTTGGGTGTTTTTTATGTTGTTTTAATAGTATTATTATTATTATTATTATTATATATTATTATTAATATTGATTATTATTATTATTTTGATTATTATCATTATTATTATATATAAATATTAATATTGATTATTATTATTATTTGTATTATTTATTAATACTATTTATTTTATTATTATTATTATTACTTGTTATAATTATAATAATTATTATTATTTTATCATTCAATAATAATAATATTATAATTATTATTATTTATAATATTTTAATTATTATTATATTAATTTTTTAAGCTTTATAAAAAAATTGAATTGCATTACGTTGTGAGCCAACCAAGCACATCGACTGATTTCAACAATTACAATTACCACACGTTACAATTCTAACACATTTCAATTTTTTAATTTCAATATACATCATATTACAATTCATTTTGAACGATTACATTCCTTCGAAAATATTATTGTGAAAAAACACGCCCCTTAGATTTTTGTTTAAAGATCAATAGATCAAGATAAGATCTAAAATATGTGTCTTGGTACATTCAAGTGATAAGAGGTTAGTAACCATTATGTGCTTATTTGTGTTAATTCATTACATCAATCAAGATCCCTAAGGGACACATCCGCTGCGTCCAAAGTGGTTATACATGATTGTTACAATCCCACAGTTGCATCACCAAAGTCATCGTTTGATGTTTTTGTTAACCTCATAAACGTACATTTGACAATAAAAAATTATTTTTATGTTTTCTTGCATTTTGTTTTTTACTGCCCTTAGGTGATTCTATTTATTAAAACTAAACCATTAGAGTATTTAAAATAAATTAACCAAAAAACCTTGATGCAGGCAATTTATGTGTTTAAATAGGGATTTTAACAAGTTACAAAATCTTTTAGTTTTTGCGCTCATTAATGTGTTAATTGTAGTTTTTTATTAATCCCATGACAATACATGCATACTTGTCATGGGTTGTACAAGCATATCTTGATTTTATAAATTAATTGGTTAATTAAACTAGACTGACTAAAACTGTATTTATTATCTGGTCATAAGACTTTTGCAATCAAACTATTTAGTGTATGTGTACTACTTGTTTTAGAATTGTTCTAATAACAAGTGGGAGCCTTTTTTATTAATCCAAAATTTAGGGAAGACTCATTCTTTATAATGAAGATGAGACCGGAATACTTATGGTGAAGATTGAGTTATTATGTTTTATTTATTTATTGCAAGATAAGAGTCTTTCTTCTGCTTCTACACTTTTCTGTCTGTTTATTTGCTTAATATTGTACCCCTCGTGACTTGCTTTTATTTTGCAAAAATATTTTTGAAATTAAATAAACAAAATACTATCGAAATTTTATTTAAATAAACTAATGTTCTTACGAGTTTTGTGTCATATAGGGTTGGGTTTACACGATTATTTTTCTCTCGCCAACGAACTTGCTGAAACAATGGTTTAATAAAAATTTAACTTATACTTAAATTTTTGGCACTTATTTTATTAATGACCAAATTTGCTTAAACGTTGTCTTGCATCTGTAAAACGCATTTGGTTCGAGGTATTCTCGTGACAAGGCTTAAGATCTTGCCCTACCTTGTTACGGGTGTTATACTCTATAATTTTCTCCCACGAGACACATGTAAGTACATTGTTTTAAATAAATGGTCTTAAGGTTTGAATAACCTTTAATCTTTTCCCGGGGCACAACATGCTTCGGCATATGAGCTAATGATTGAATTACTTAATTTTTTTGACCTTTTGAGGGTGTCAATGTAGGGTTTGGTTGTTCTTTAATGTTTTTTCGTGATAAAATGTACACCCAAAAGTTAACAAATATTGTTTCTTAACTTGTGCTATGAAGATGTATGCATGCTGCTTCGTATACCCTTTTGATACACCTTTTTATCAAGAAATTTAAATACGTCATTTAAATCAATAAAATTTAAGTCTATGGCCAATTGTGCGAAGACATTGTAATTGCTTTTTGTTTCTATACTGTCGTAGGCAAATCTGCAAACCCCAAGGTGAATTTTTCTATATGTGGAGCTATGTTTAATTTTCACAGGTTCTTGCATTGATGACTTAAACGAGTATGTTGGTCAGACACTTCTTTCCGAGGTCTTAAGTTAGATGAAAACATGTCACACGCATTTAGTAATATCGTTGTCATGTACATAAGTCACCTTAGTCTAAGAGTGGCACTAAGTATGCAATTATCGCCTGTGCTTCTCTCTTGCACCCAAAAATTACTAGTAGTCAGGACTACTGTTGATGAGTAGGGTTAAGTAGGGATCTTAGTTTATTTTTTTTTAGTAAAATAATTGTTTTTTATATAAAAACATGGGTAGTTAAATTTATAAAAGAGTATTACGCGAAAAATACTTAAAAATTGACTTTTAAGTTCTATTATCGGTAGTATAGAAACTTAAACAAAAAACGATAGTTTTTTTTTAAAGACAATAAATTCATTTCCTTAATAGAACGGAGAGAGACTCACTCTTATTCTTCGCCTGCTTGACAAAGTAAGAAAGGTTAATTTGATTTATCTCTTATATATTTAAACCATAACACTTACTTTTATCATGACTTTTATAGTTGTCGTTTAAGTAAGGAAGTGCATTTTATTCTTTGTATTCTTTCATTTACCCTTTTTCGGTTTTTAAAATCATTGAATGATAAAAGAACTTTTGTGGTAAAAGAGATCAGTTTTTCTGTAGCTAACTAAAATGATAACATCTTGCAACTTGTTAGATGTATGTTGAGCTTTAACTTTTTTAGAAAGGAATCTCTATAAACCGCAAAGTGTAAGAAAATTACTTGTATGTACTTCTAGGTATTTTCTTGTACTCACTTTATTCCTAAGGTTGCTACACCATTCTGGCTAGGCAAACGATGTGAGGAGAATTGCATGTCATGTTTAAGTTAATGAAAGCATGGATGGCTAGTCCCTCATTTACATAGTAAAACTTCATACACTCAATTCAATACCTAAGTGCATTGCCACTTGTAGGCATTCTAAGAGAGTAGGAAAGTAAATAAATTTCTATTTACTTTGTCCTAGTGATGTAACACTTACAATGTTGACAAATCCAATGGGATATTTATGTTTTACTACGGAAAAGACATTCATGTAATGTTGTCTAATTCAGTGGAAACTACAAGTTTTATTTCTTTGATAGTAAACCATATTATTGCTAGCTTGCCTTGAAATGATTCATTAGCTTTCCAAATATGAATAACCATAGTTCTAATAATCATTGCATCTTATTTTATATTGATAACAATGTTGCTTTTCTTTGTTGCTTTCTGTATGTTATCTATAGAATATGATGCATGATTCTTATTAAATGATATTGTTCTTGCGAAAACATATAAACCCAAATAAGCTATAACCTAGCTTATTGAATAAGCCAAACTTCAAAATAAGCCCTTATTAAGCACTTTAAAATAAAATTTATTCAAACTTAAAAACCCTTTCCTTTCTTTCTTTATAAGCCGACGCACAAACACCCCCTTTATTCACATTTTCGTTTTCAAGATTCGATTTTTACGACGATCAACTTGTACAACTAGTGTATTAACACCATAATAGCCATAAAAGTACAACTTTAAACAAAGTTTAGAAAACTTACAAGTTTGGATGACCTTAGTTCGGTTTTGACTCGAAAAGAACGAACTCGAATACCTTTTATATAACCCGCGTCCACTAACTATCAACCCACTATCTATTCTTAACCCGTGTTCTTGGATAAATCTTCAAAATCTTAGTTTCTTGCTTCTTTGTGGTTCGTCCGGTTATAAGGAGAAAAAGAGAGATAGAATTTTTTTTGTTATTTTGAAGATGAGAGAATGAATGAAATGGTTGTGGGAGTGGAAGAATATAAGGATACTATGCAAGACATTTTAGCAAAATAATAGCCTTCTTGTCCCCTTATCACCTAGGCGTCCAAATGAGAATCCAAGGACGGTCTTAGGTTTTTCCTTTTTGTGTCGGGATCACTTAAAAGCTCAATTGTTACATAAATCACTTTTACATAAATCTAGGTTATTCACACAACACCTAACACATTAAATTGTTACAAAAATCCATTTTGAGCCGTTGATGACCGACTCCGGACAGAAAACATAAATTTTTGACAAAACTCAACCGAACCTTGCTCATCCATTTTAAAACACCTCAAACCACAAAATAGAAGTTGACAACTTCTATTTTACTAAAATTCCATTTTCTTACGAGCGTTACAGTCTTTCACCGAATTTCACGAAAACAACCCTTTTTCTAATAACTTTCAAATCTCACACCCATGATTTACGTTTTAAAACAATCTTATTTTAACATCATGAATTTATTAAATAAATAAACCCATTAACATATTCCCAAATTCATTAAATCTCCACTCTCAAATAAATTGTCGTGCCGGTACGCGTTGTGTGATGATTTTTTGCTAGACGCGGGAAAACTTCCAGGAAAGCACTGAAAACCTCAAAACCACTCTAAAATAGAAAAACAAATCAAAAGTGATTCACTTACGAACTCAAAACTCCATCAAACTCCAGGTTAAACTGTAACCGTTTTATGTAAAATAGTCAACTGAAGTCAACTTCTCAGCTTTCATCAGGAAGACTGACAAGATCGAAAGACTTGAAAATACGAAATTATAATATTTTATAATACTTAACCCTGGGCAAATTATCGGTTATCACAGATAGTTACATGATTGGTGTGACCATCATAACAATTACAGGTTTAAAACACGGGTTAATCCTAATGCCTCTTATCAACCAAATCCTAATACTCACTATGCGGTCTCAGGATACATCACAAAAACAAGTTCTAGAATTTAATATACTACCGGTACACTCATATAATTTAATACCGATACCAATGCTCTAAAAAAGGTGACAAAACCACATATACACATCTGTAACGACGGAATAGACACACATGATTGACCAATTCCCTTAACTCGAGAAAGCTAAAGGTATAAACTATCTTGGGTATTAATAATGGATACCTGAATTCCTAAAGATCTAAAGGCGAACCTTATATTTTTAGGATGGAATTTTAAGGGTTTTTTGTGCTAGTCATACACATTCCTATCCATAAGACATTAATAATACTCAGTTTTCATCGGTATGTGTCATAAAAAAAAATTAATTTGGGTCAAAACTACTTTTTTATGCTATGTTTTGATATATTACCCATCATTTTAATGAACAAGCAAATGGAAAATGAAGGAATAGTTTTTAAGGCTTATTCCCCCCTCCCCCTACACTTAAGTTGAACATTGTCCCCAATGTTCTATAAAAGTACCCGTAAAAATGAATAAAGGGAAAAGAAAACAAGTAAAAGAAACTAGTAATCCCCTAGTTTGCTCAATAATGGAGAAGAAACATGCGATAACTAGTTAAATCGTCCTCCAAGAGTCGTCAAATGAAACTTCCTAAGAACTTCCAAGCTTCTTCTCGTCAAATATAACCTGCAACCATAGACAAAGAAAACTACACCAAGCATAAAATCAACAAGATATATATATATATATATATATAATAAGAATTTAGGGTTTCGACTCTATGAAAGCAGTAAAGATAGGATGAGAGTAATGATATAATTATAGGTTTTCTGCAGGTTTACAAAAGAATTACAAATTTTAATTATTACACATTTTATTTTTCAGAAATACGTAAAAAATTCGAATTTTTACATAGCTGGAGACGCGAAGCCGTTAGGAATAATCCTAACGCCGTCTCCAGCGTTTGTGAAAATTTCTTCTTCATTTTTAATGAGAAATTTCCTGCACGCAATTTTATAAGTCAAATATGAAGAAAGCACTACATAAAAACCTGGAGTTAGTCATTACAATCATATGACTCGAAACTGACGCGTATTAATCTAAACAATTTATTTTAAATGTTTGAATTTGGTTCTTAAAAACCGGATATATTTCCCCTACACTTATTTTGTTGTAAAGTACCTTTGATTGCAAATAAGACAAAGTTACAAACAAACAAAGCATGATTACAACTAATTCAAACTTAATAAAAAAAGTAAAGAGTTAAAACACAAGACACTCCTAATATGCGAGAAAAGTAAACATTGGGTTGCCTCCCAAAAAGCGTTTTTCTTTATTTACGAGTCTTGTAGCTCGACTCAAAGTCCTTTTTACTCCTTAAGCTTGATGACACTTATATGGCTGGTTTTGAGTTTTTTAATTGTCTCCTTATCTCTTTTATAAGTATGTCTGAGGTTCATGCAAGCTTTGTAATATCCCTTTCTCTTTTCAAGGACATGCTTAAACCCCTTTTTTCTAACCTTCAAGTTTTCTACAAAGAATGCCTCAAACTTGTCCTTTTCCAAAGAGGATACTAGATCTACTTCTTTTTTTCTTTGAGGTATCCTAAACACAACTTCGTTGTCCCTCTAGAAAAATCTAATTAACCCTAAAGATTCATCATAAGTGAGCTTAGATGTATGCACAAAAGGTTTTCCCAAAACTACTTCATTTAGCCCACTATCAATTATGTTGCCCAAGTCTTCTAAAATCATAAAGTCCACAACATAAATGAAGCACCCAATAAATATATGCATATTTGAGCTCTTCCAACGAAGTTGCAAAACTTATATGGTTGGTATGGGATTCTACGTGCTTGAAAGGATTTTTATTTTAATTTGTTGTAATAAGCACGAGACTTGATGTTGACAGGAGATTGTAGATCAATGTATGCATGGCCCGTGTAAACGGTTCTGATTACACAAGGAATCTTTAAACTTCAGGGGTCTCCTCTCCTAATCTTGGGCTCTAGGGTCGAGAAAGGGGGTTGAGGTTCTCTTAATAGTTCCTTATGGTAAGCTAATTCTTCCTTAGTAGGGAAATTATCTTTGAACAGTTCTTCCTTAAAATTGTTTATTCATTGCGTTCTTAATTCAAGTTCCTTAATTCTCTCTTCAGGGCAAAATGTCTTAGAGTCGAAAGACTGGTTGGTTAATTTGAAGAGGAGAGAATCGATAGTTTGCCTCATTTCTAAAAGCTTGTTTATTCGGGCCGTAAACTCAGCGTGAGTAGTGACAAAGGGTTCCTGAGAAAAAGATCCTAAGGTCGATGATGGATTCACATTTGTAACAACTCGAGTTTCAGGTCAACGTTTATCCCAAGCTAAGATAAATATTTTTGCTACATAATTAATTATAGTCGTTTATGCTATATAAGGTTTGATGAAAATTTCCATTTATAGGGTAATTTCAAGCCGTGATTGAGTTTTTATTTGTTTTTAGCGTCTAAGAAAGTTAGAAAAATTTATATTGTTGCTCCGAGAGAGTGATTATGTTATTTTTTTATTTTACGGCGTTTCTCCGAGTTTTTGTAAAAACCGTGTTTAAAGGTCGTGTTTTGCGTAGTTTAAGGTTTTATTAAGCGTTTTAAAGTAAATTTAGTGGAACGGATTTAAAATATTTACTAACGTTGTGTAACCCGAGTCTTTGTCCGATTTTATTAACGAGATAAATGCTTTGTACTAGTTTTGAAAGGGCTTAAGGATGAAAGGACTAAAATTGCCAAAGTGCTAAACTTGGTTTCTATAAATAGAACCTCATACACATACTTATAACTTTTTAATAAAAATCACTCTCTTCTTCCTCTCTTGCTCTCTTTGACCGGCCACCACAAACACCACCACTTTTTGGCTAATTTTCCGACATGCAATTAAATATATTTACATATTATTAATCCTTGTTTCAAGAGCTACAAATCCCACTATTAAAATCTTACATGCATTAAGATTTAGAGAAGTTAGATTTTTGGTGTGTTCTTTCAATTTTCGTGTATAAAGGGGTGTTCAAAGGGGTTAGATTAGTGCTGTATTGAAGTTGGTTGATTGAAAAAGGTTTTGTTTGGTTTGTTGGGTGTTCGTCCGATTTCAAGCAACCAAGGAGAAACCATAGTTTGATTTTCTTATAAGTATTGAGAGCTTCTATTTATGTTTATGTGTTGGTTAATTTGTGTATATTGCATGTTATATGATTATTGCTATAAGATTCAAATGCAGAAATTATTGAAAGTGTATTTGGTTATTGACCAAAGTTTGATGGTTTTAGTATGATCAAATAGGATAGTTAAGCTTGTTTTGATAGTCGGATTATGTCAAAAATGTCGTTTTAATAGGTTTTGGGTTGACCAAGTTTGACCAGAAAGTTTGACTTACCCATAGCGAGTCGAGCAATTTTTGAAAGTTATTTTTGATAATATCATGTGATAGTGTTCGCCTTTAGCTACGTTTATCTAGATGGATCGTCGCGTAACTCTTAATAATGAACGTTTTACGGTCGAGTCAAGTTTGGTTATTTTTGGGTAAAAGTCAACTACGAAGTTTGACTTTTAAAATTCAAACTTGCGTAAACTTTTGAATATAATCTATAATGAGCAAAGGGTTTGTAATGTTAATTAATTGATAACGAATTATGAAGTTTGGATTATAGTATCCTTACTTTCGGTAACTTTCTAAAAATGGAAACTTTGTGGAAAAGTGTTGTAATATTGTTAATGCGTCAAAGTAAAATATTTTACGTCGCACTTGGAGAATATAATATATTATTGTATAAACGTAGTAGTAATATATATATATCGATGCAAGTATATATATATATATATATATATATATATATATATATATATATTATATATAAGAGTGTAAGTATTCTTTATATAGTTATAAATACTTTTTAGTCCACATACCGCTATATATGCTATATATAGGTCGCGGTTAAGACGTGAAGGTATTTGCGCTTGTTGGTTTGATTAAATTGGATCTTTTGCTTAAGGTGAGTTCATAGCCTCGCATTTAAATCTTTTGATCGTTTTGAAACCCACGAGGGGGATGCATGTTTGTTTTATAAGATAGAACACATATGATTTTATGGTATGATGGACCCGAATATGAGATTGTTTCCGTATAAGTAGCTATTGTCGAAGTCCCTTATTTCATGAACCGTTAATCACCTTGTGAGGTAAACACTAATGCATTAAATAGATCTATTGGGTTTGACAACCCTGTCCAGGGTATGAATCCTTGTGAACACCCTGTCAAACAGACATTTTATATTTAGAAGTAATAGGTGTATGACAATAATAATACCTTGTTTTGGGGCACATTAACATATGAAATGGCATATGTATTGTTAACGTTTGGTGTCATGAGTTTATTGAGTGAAAGAAAAGAAGTTGCTATACATTGCATTCGTTTCTTTGTTTTCCCGAGAACTAATTATGTGTTCAAAGATTATTACTTATTGATTATTTTAAACTCTATGAATTTCACTCAACATTGTTGTTGACGTTTTAAACATGTTTTATCCCAGGTAACCAAGGATGAAGGCAACGATGGCGTGGAGGTGTCGTGCGTGTGATGGATTTGTTGAAAGACTACTTGTGTGTTCCTTGTCTTTCAAAAACAATGTCTTAAGTTGTTCTAAAACAATGTCTTTATTTTGAAACAATAGTTTTTCAAATGTTGTAATGGTTGTGGTTGCGATTCTGTGGGGACCTGAACGCGTTTTACTCTGATTAATAATGGAACACATGTTTGTTAAACGTCTCATTTGGGTCGTTTTCTATTATCTTGGTAAATGGTGCTATTTAGTAACACCCAATTGCTAATTCTGTTGCGCAATCCAATGTCCTTTGGATGGGGGTGTTACAACATTCTCCATAGTGAAGAATGGAATAGTCAATGAAAATTATGAACAAACACACAAAGAAAAGATAGATTACAAGAAAGCTAATGTGCGGAAATTAAAGTCTCACTTGAAAGGATTCAAGCGAGTAGAACTAAGTTAAACTATGATCAAAACCTAACTATTCCCCGGCAGCGGTGCCAAAAACTTGATGCGGTCATTGTAAAGACTTCAACAAGATGTTTTACAACTCCCTAGGCAGAGTACCTAACCGTTGTAGTAGTAGTATATGCAAGACTTGGGGGTTGTTATTGTTCTCTAAGGGAATAGGTTAGGAATGCTTGATCACAGTCTAACAGAATTCTAGTTGTTGAGAGAAGATTCTTTTTGTGTTTTTATATTTATAGGGAAGCTCGTAAATCTAGGGTTTGAGAGGCTGATTTGTTTAACTAATAACTAAACTAATATCTAATCTATTGGTGATAACTTTATGATAATTAAATGTATTTACTTAATCATGCACTACTTATCAGATTGTTTCTCATAATCATGTTTCCTTGTCACACTTGTGATGTAATGTGTAAGTATTTCCTAAGTTATGAACGAATTACATGAATTCGTCGTCTATTTAATATTCCGTTAAAGCAAAGCACAAGTAAGGTAGTATGAATACTATTACAAGGCCCCTAAGAGTATATTAAATGCGTGTGAAATACCTTAAGAGGGATCAACCATATAAGGGGCAAGGTAGTATGAAGACTGTTACCTTGTGGTATCCTTTCTACGCACTCGCGTTTCCCTAGATGTGTCAATAGCGATACAGACAAAAGCTAGTTTTCTAAGGCCTAACACGCACATTTATCAACAACAAGCAACAGTAAAAGGATCTACAATCCGACTTTTATGCAATCATAAGAAATACAAAGGAGGTTTTAGCCTCAGATGTTATAAAGGAAGTAAGAATATAAATCAATCACACAACACATAGACATATTGAATGATTAATGATAAATAACCTTACTTGAATTAAAACATGGATCCAAGGTAGTATAATAGGGTTTTAAGGCCCTAAATACGACCTATGAAGCTGCTACAAGGACTAGGGTTCATCTCCCTAAGTTATAGAAAGTTATCCCAAAAATTATACACTAAAACCCTAAAAATGGTTTTGTATATATAGGCATATCGACATGACGACGTCGCTTGATGCTCCTGACGCCGTCAGCACGTAGATGGTTCTAGATTCACTTTAAGTCGGCTACGTTGTGATGCCGTCGCCAAATCTCCGACGCTATCACCAGATAGATCACGACGGTGTCGCTTAGTGCTTGTGACGCCGTCTCCACGCTCTGAGAATATAATTCTTGGTAAATCTTAGTGCAAGTCTGTAATCTCGTCTGTTTCTTCTCCAAGTGAGCCCAAGTCATGTGTATTTCCTCCAAATGTCATCCAAGTGCTAAAACCTATAAACAAACGATTAAGCACATAATATGGGCATATTTGCATGATTTAGGGGGTTAAATGACCCCGAAATAGTGTATAAAATGACACCTCATCAATCACTCAACTAATATATGTGGTAACATTTAGTAGTTCACTCAATTGCTTGGTCGTGACGAATATTTTATCATAAGCTTGGCAAGGATACACATCTCCACCACTAAAGCTAAGAAGTAACTAGTCTAAAAAGGTAAATGGTAAAATGTAACAAGGTTCAAGGGTTGATTATTCTTTTCAATCTCTATCAATACCAATATTCTAGAAAGGGCGACAAAACCAAAAATGCACACCCATATCCATGACCATGACACTTGTGATTGCTCACTCCCAAACTCGAATAAGCTAAAGAATAGGATTAAGTAATATTTACCAATAATAATACACCAACAAGGGAGACAAAACCACACATACATATTCAAATCCATGAATGAGACATATGTGATTGCTCACTCCCTCATTTGAGAAAATCAAATGTTAGGATAAAGAATGATATAGGGTAGGGATTAGGCATGGGAAATATTTATAATTGGTATAAAATAAAATAAAAAAATAGATTAAGTCCAACCAATAAACAAAAAATGTTGCTAACTACTTTCCCGACCACAACCTTGAAAAAGACACAAATCACCGACAAACTCACACTTTAACATGGAAAACTTACGCTTTGTTTGGTAGACACGAATTAGACTCAATGATGTCTTAATCATCATCCTTGAAAATCCACAAAAAAAACAAACCTAGCTGGTGTTCCCGTAACGACCAACTCTCAATCATCCATAATATAGTACAACAATAGTGGAGATATCTACCACTTGATACAAAAAAATATACATAGTTGGCTAATTTTACGACCAACTAAAAATAATATGCAACAAAACTTTACATCGTTGGTTTATAGTACGTACCAACGAATAATCGATCATCTCAAAAATAATAAAATCGGTTAAGTTTAGACGAACCAATTATTTCACAATCCTCTCCTTTTTTCTCTCTTATATTTTTTTGTAATTTTGTATTTTTTTGATGTTTTTTAAACACAAACTAAAAAACCAATAACGTTCATGACTCAGAAATAAAAATAATTGTGAATGTAGTAAACACATAAAAAATAAAAATAACTACTTTCACGTTCCCATTGCGATGTGCAATTCCCGACCTAACCAAAGATAAGAAATGCGCACACGAACACATGAAATACATACTTTTAAACAAAAGCAACTAGCAACCAACCAAGGACTTAATCTATAGGGTAGGCCAATGTGTAAAGGTGTAACAAAACAATTTTTTAGTGGTGTATGATAAGAAAGGAATGGCTCAGAAAGTTTTTCTAGGGGTATCGTACTCTAAAGATGAGAGAAAACAAGAGGGTTTTTAAGGACATCAAATAACGTCACTTTTATAGCATCATTTATCCCATGTTTCTTATCCATTTTGTATAAATTATTTCAAGAATTGGTACTTAATTTCTATAAGTTGTTATTTGAAGTAATTATGGAGTACTTTGTGAAGATTAGCTAAAAGGCACGCATTCTGGAGTTTAAACGATGAAATCTAAATATTACCAACCTATACGCCGTATCCAACAAGGAAGATACGGCGTATTTTTGCCTATACTTCACAAGAAGCCACACAGAATTAAAGATGTATACGCTGTATCCAGAATGAGAATTGAATATATATGCAATTTTTGAGTTTTTAGAAAGATATATATGCAATTATAAGTTTGAGTTGGATATGTATGTAATTTTAAACTTTTGGAGGGATATATATGCAATTCTCCCAATAATAAAATCGGTTAAGTTTAGACGAACCGATTATCTCACAATCCTCTTCTTTTTTCTCTCTTACATTTTTTTGTATTTTTGTATTTTTTGTATTTTTGTATTTTTTTGATTTTTTAAACAACTAGAAAACGAATAAAGGTGTAAAATTTCACCACTTCACAATCATAATAAATCTGGATAATAATTTCATTACACTCATGACTCAAAAATAAAAATAACAGTGAAAGTATTAAACACACAAAAAATAAAAGAAACTACTTTCACATTCCTATTGCAATGCGCAATTCCCGACCTAACCAAAGATAAGAAATTCGCACACGAACACAGAAAGTACACGCTTTTACACAAAAGCAACTAGCAACCAACCACGGACTTTAATCTACAGGGTAGGCTAAGGTGTAAAGGTGTAACGAAACATATTTTAGTGGTGTAAGAAACGAAAAGAATGGCTCAACAGGTTTTTCTAGGGGTGTCTTACTCTAAAAATGAGAGTAACAAAAGGGTTTTATACAAGGGTTAACTAACCGGTGTAGTTAGTTAATATCACATAATATTTGTAAATGACATAGGCCATTTGGTTTAATCCTAGAAATTTACCAATCTTGACAAGTCACTCCAATTATAACAATAATACTCATTATGGTGGTCTTGAATAGTATACCAAGCCAAGTTCTAAAGTTTACTACAATCACTGACACACTCATATATTTGTGGAATTTTAGTAAAATGGGAGAAACAGAATAGGCTTAATCCTTAATATATGGAAATAAGGGTTATGTGTGCGGGTTATGCAACTAATAATCTACAAAAACATGCTAATTTTTTTTAGTTTAAGCATAAATTAGGCATATTCTTGTGAAAATAAGGACAAGTAACGTTCTAATTCTCCTCCCCCCTATTTGAGATATACAACGCCCACGTTGTATAAATTTAACATGAAATACATGAAATATAAAGAATTAGAACAAAAACTCCCTTGAGATTTGCTCGGTATGATCCTCCATGATGAGTTTATGAGCAACTATGTGTGTTGTTTTACGAAAAGCGTCTGAATCCTAGCATGAACAACACACATAAGATTCTAGATTATCTGCATACCACCACTTTCTTCATTCACGTTTTGTACTCTGCTGTCTTAACATAAAGAAAATCACAACAATTGTATCTCCAAATAAAAGTCGGTTTGAATAAGAAAATAAAAAATGATAATTGTACATGACAGTCGATACGCCGTACCCATGATGATGGATATGCCGTATTGAAACCGGTAAGAAAAATAACCAATACGGGCCAGAGGTCAAATACGTCGCATTCAGAATTATGAATACGCCGTATTGACAAGTCTAAAAATAAAGTATAAAAAGTACTGAAAAATAAAAATATAATGTGTCCAGGGTATTCAATACGCCGTATTCATTAGGTTAGATACGCCATATCGACATACTAAGTAGAAAAACTTGATACAAAATTGAAATAACATTCCAGACTGTCTCCCGACAAGCACTTTTGTTCATTAAAGAGTCTTTAAGTTAGACTCCCTTCAGCTTTACGTTGTACTCGTCACGAACCACCCTTCATCTTTCTTTTGAAAAATCTCTTGGTAGACGTAAGACACATTTTCTCCAGTTCTTACAAAAATATCATACTCATACTCCCTAATAGCAACATATTCTTCCGATGGTCCAGATGAGTATTATGACCTCGAACTTTTCAGATTTAAACATAGGTGGTTTCTTATAAGGTATCCTAAGTGTTTGTCCCTTCTTTCTTTGATCCTTCTTCCTCGTTCATCAACTATAGTAGGTGCATCTATTTGGGAATCAAGTAATATCTTAAAGTCCCCGATATTCATCTATTCATATATCTTTCATTGGCTCATGATCATCAAACCATTCTTGATTTGTTTGACTTAGATCATTATCATTATTTATTCCTAAACGATTCTTAAACATTTGACAAACATTGTTATAAGTGTCATAATTAGAATTGACATCGGTCTTTATGTAAGTTTTATGTTCATAATGCTCCCACTCATCATTAGGTAAATAATTTCTCTAAGCATCTTCACTCGATTCTTCCTCTTCTTTCATTCTCCACCAATATTCTTCTAACTTCAACATTAATTCATAATCAGTCATGATATTTTACTAAAATTTCTTTTAACCCAAGAGCATATTCTTTCCTTTTTTATTCTCATGTCCCTCCTGATCTTCGAAAGATAGCCTTAGTTAAAGTTTCTTCTTTTAAATCACCATATTCTAATCCTTCATACCACTCATAATCTTGAAAATAAATCATGTTGCCTACTTGAATCATTTCCGGTAAATCTCCTTCATTACAATATCCATCTTCTTTCTAGTTACAAGTGATCCATTCAACATGTCTACTTTTGAAACGAAATGGCTTGCATTCATAACATATATCATCAGTAAGTTCCTTCCAAATCCTATCTTCCAATGATGGTTTTTCATCAACCCATGGCACTTTATTATTCCATTTATAGTACCATGTATTTTTATAATCTTCATACGTCTTAAATCATGGTAGATCTCCAGTGATGTTAGCCCTAAAATATGGTGACTAATCCAGAATTACATTTATCATTTATAGTCGTGTCGGGTTAGTTTAGCTAGTCAAGCCCGGGACTATAAATACCCCCTCCATACTTCCATGGAGGGGTAGAAGTTCACATTTGTAAAGTGTGAGTGTGTGTGTCTTCCTTCTTTTCTCTCAACCACACACACAACTTCTCCTATCTTTTCTCTTTTCTCTCTAATAATATGGCTCAACATCTTTTCCATTTTACCATACCTCCGGATCGGTTGTGTTATAAGGGTGAATCTTATGTTATCAATTGGCACCAGAGCACAGGGGGAATCCGTGTTGTTTAACTACTGATTTCGTGGTTAAATAAGCTCAAAATTCGTGGCTTATTTTAAAGAAAAAAGGCCACGGCTCCAATTTTTTTTGGCTTATTTGGTTGTTAATCTTGTTCTTTCCTTGATCTACATGTTAAACAGGTTAGATTGTTACCATTCAAAGTGATTCATAAGCATCTAGATCGAATTTTAAGCTTAAAAAGGGTTGACTTTTTATGTGTTCTAAGTGGAGGTTTGGCTTGAATTTGATGATTCACGAAGATATGGTTGTTATTTCATGTTTTATTCTCTTCTAATCACTTAGTATTAAGCCCCTATAGCTTATTTGAGAAGTGAAATAGCTTATTTGGCTGATTTTGCTTATTTCGAGCTTGATGTTCTAAGTGGAGGTTTGATTATTAAATCATTTTCTTGGTGGCGGTTTGACAAAAAGTACAGACAAGATCCGCATTTTAAGGAAAAAGTAGGTGGCGGTTTGACCAAAGTCAACGGCTTTGATTGAAAATAATATTTTATTGGAGGCGGTTTGCCATTTTACACGGCGGTTTGAACAGGTCAAGCGGCGGTTTGCCATAGGCGGCGGTTTGCCATAAGGCAGCGGTTTGCTATATTATTTAGCGGCGGTTTGCTCACATTTTGGCAGCGGTTTGACTATAAAACATGGCGGCGGTTTACCAAATGTAGCAGCGGTTTGTCTCAAAGAAAACACCCATTTTGAACACCTAATTTCCTCAAAGAAAACACCCGTTTTGAACATCAGGTGGGCATGTGACCGACGACCGAATTTGGGAATCTAATACTCAAAACAAGAAAACCACACAAACAACAACACTTAATCCCAAAACGATCCTGAAAAGATTCACTTAAACGACAAAACGGCTAGAGATTCGGATTACGATGACAAGTGATTACGAAGTTGATTTGGTATCCCTTATTTAAGATTGAAGTTGGATTTGATAAAGGCGTCTACTTATTTCATCATCGAGACCTTCTTCTATTTTCTATCGATTGATGACTTGCTTGAACGTATACAGTTATGATTAAGACTCGAATTATCTAGTTTCCAGAAGTCAAGGGGTGGTTGGATGAAGACCTGGATAACTATCACTTAAAGGAGTTACATTGTAGTACTCAGTGTCACACACATATGTCGATGTGGATAATTTCAAGAGGTGTTGCACTTCTTATACTTTTGATGTTGGGTATAAGGTACTTAGAGATTTTCTTCTGCACCGTTCTTCAATCAACATTAGTGCAAGATTAAGTAACAAATTTAGGGGATTTTACTTCAGTTTCAAGTTTGATATATCGGGTTTACTTCACCAAGTGATCACGACAATAGCCTACAAAATACGAGTTTGGTAAGTTAGCCAGAGAGTTTAAAGGTTGAGATGTAATCAGTACTTCTCACAGGTATTTTTGTGCTATTATAAGACAACGATACTTCACAGTCTAAGCAAAATCTTCAAAGCTCTTCAATGACATTCATTCATAAGACCTTGATTATACCAAGTGTTCTTGATTCTTGCTTCAACTCCTTTACGGTTTCTGAAGACAAGAGGGTAATGCTTTGTTTGGATTTCAAGATTTGTGCTTAAGACAAGAACTTCTTGAGTATATGTACGTACACGACAATGATGCTTCCGAGAGTTCGCAACCATCATGGGGGAAAATGTGTACATTCGGGACTTAGTTGACTTTGATGTTACTATGTCAACTTCCAGGGGGAAGTAGTGTATACTACTTTACTTAGCATGGTTTATGAAGTATACTGCATACGTGAGAAGAATTGATGCTGATTTCTCGCATGCACCCCCGAACGAATATTCAACAAGCCCTAATGACAAGAAGAAGTGGTCGTTGGTATGGTTTGACTTCTATAAAATTCCGTTGTGCACGTCAATGACAAGTAAAAGATTTTTCAAGCTACAACAAAGTTTTAGAATATGCTCAAGATAGGGATGTTGGTTTGGGGGAAGCTGATTCAAAAACTTTACCAAAAAGGAGTCTATGAAGAAAGCTTTTTAAGACATGCTGCATGAATTGGGGGGAAGTTAATCCAACTCGTGCATACTACAATGGTTCCTATACAAGTAAAGACACTAAAGATCTAAGCTAGAGTACAAGTTTCAAGACAAGGAGAACTCGGAAGACATCTTCAACTTTGGAAGCGCTTTGGAAGACTTTATTTATGTTGTATTTGTACATGATAGGAGCATTGTAAGTAATTTCGTATGTCCACATATTAGGGGAAGATTGTTAGCCTTAAAATATGGTGAAATATCTGGAATTACAATAGTGTAGTTATAGTGTGACACGTAGTGACTAATAATGACAAGTTATAATAGTTAGGTGCCACTAGGACTATAAATACCCCATCCATACTTCCATGGAGGGGTAAGGATAAACATTGGTCTCATAAGTGTGTGTTGTTTCTCTCTCTGGAAAACACACACACTCTTTCCTTTCTCTCTCTAATAAAATGGCTTACTATCATTTCTATCCTCCCCGACCTCCAGATCGTCTTTTGTTAGTGAAATCTTATTATTAACAGTACTGGTCAAGGGGAGAATAGACCAGTGTGGAACAATGTGCAAAGATTGAATCACCAAAATCATTTTGTTCCAACAGCAGTACTAACTAGAACTGGTAGAATTCCAGTTAATACTGCTAGACGAAATCCCTCTAGTCAAGCAGCAACAACTAGTACTACTAGGAAAGTTAATGTTGTTAGACCCATTGAGAATGAAAACAGACCAAGAAATAATTTTCATAAGTCTCATTCACCTATCAGAAGGCCATTTAATAGAACAACAACAACAAGAACAAGTTTTTCAAATCAAAAAGTTAATACTACTAGGGTAAAAGCAGTTAATGATGTTGGGGGAAAAAGGGAAACTGCTGTTAAGCCCTCAGCAAGTTGTAATTAGAGACCTAAAATACATTACTAGAACAAATTCCCTAAAAACAATGGTGGATCAAAATCTAGAAAATGTGTTAATTCTGAAGATCCACTAGGCAGACCCAAGCCCAAAATGGCTTGGGTCCCTAAGAGAAACTAATCTCTCTTATTTAATGTGCAGTATAATCCACAAAGAGCTTTAAAGAACAAAGGGGTTGTTGATAGTGGATATTCCAGGCACATGACTGGAAACAAGGCCTACCTTGCTGAATATCAAGACTATAATGGTGGCCCTATTGCTTTTGGAGGTAGTAAAGGTTACATAACTGGTAAAGGTAAAATAAAATAGGAAAGTTAGACTTTAAGGATGTGTGCTTTGTGAAAGAACTACAACATTTCAATCTCTTTTCTGTGTCACAGATGTGTGACAAGAAGAACAAGGTTCTCTTCATAGACTCTGAATGTCTTGTGTTGTCTTCTGACTTTAAGTTGCCTGATGAAAATCAATTATTACTTAGAATCCCTAGACAAAACAATATGTACAGTTTCAACAACCCTAGCCTCTCTGTATATAAAGATAAGGTAGGGTGATTAGTATTTTTTATTCTCATCTTAGTTAGATCTCTCCAATGAGAGTCTAATAGTTAGCTTATTAGTTTGTGTAATAGTTAGTTATCTAGATAGCATAGTCGACTGATTAAAGTCGAATAGTTTATAGTTTATTAGTATGAATAAAAACCTTGTTCATAACATTGTTGTTATAATTTGTTATTCCGCTGCGTGATCAAATGTTATGATATCCTAGGTATGAGATCTAATCAATCTCGAGTTTCAAAGATCAACATGTGGTATCAGAGCCTGGTGGCTCGTGATCTAGGATTAAACAAGGTGTTGTTGGCGATCACAAGAAGGTTTGAAGGTTTGAAGAAGTTCTATTTGATTTCTTGCTGATTTGGTAAAACTAGGGTTTATTGAAAACCCTAATTTGGTGATCTTTAATCCGCGCTTTAATCTGATAAAAAGGTATTTATTCAACAGTATGTGTTTATTTTAAATGGAACAATAGTAACAAAAGAAGGGTTATATTTATTTTTTAATATTTTTTTAATTTTTTTTTTTTATTTATTTATTTAAATGTTTGTTTGGAATCAAAAGAAGGTTAGTGCTGCCTTTGATATTAATACTGTTGAAGAAGTATATATAGTGCTGCCTGTATGTTTTAATGGTGTTCGAAAAGAAGTGATTAATGTTGCTCGACACTTTTAAATACGATTAATGTTATCCATAAAGAAGTTTGATATTGTGAAGGTAAGGTTTATTGTTGATTCTCATCACCACAACACAACCTTTGGATCTTCATTATAAAACCCTAAACGATTTCTACAAGAAGGTGATGGACTGATTCGTTAATAGTTTAGGGTTTCAAGGCATCTCGTTGATTGTTTATATCTAAGGTTTCGTTATTGTCACTATTGATAGTGATGGTTGATATTGTTTCACAACAACAGTTGAAGCAAACGATGTATAGCCATGATCACAACAGCAGCAGTTGTGATTATAAATTGTTTACTTATTGTTGGTTCATGGTGTTTCAGTAATGATATGCTACAGCAGCAGGTTTAAACAAGAGGTATGTTTTCAGATTTGTTGTTCATTAGAAGCAACAGATAGACACGTGGTGTATAATAGCAGGGTTGGGATTAGGATTCTATTGTTGCACTAACAGCAGGTGTCTATTGAAGAAACCCTAATCCTATGAATGAATATCTGATGTTGATTAAAACAACTATTAATTGTGATTATATTGGACTGTTGATGAAACGTGGCTGCTATTGATGGAAATAGCATTAAGCAGATTAATACGAGTGAGTATTAAGTAAACCCTAAATGATAGGGTCAACAGCAGGTTTTTATATGGAAGCAGTTATGGATGAGTGAATTATGAAAGATATTATGGATGTAATGAGTCGTGATTGAAAAAGTATCTGCTATAATTCCTAAGTTTTAGGGATTAGATTTTACTTCCATATAATATGCAACTGCTTTTGGACGAAGATAGCATGAGGTATGAAAGTTAATATTGCTCTTATATTCACTTAATGTAACTTAGTACTGACCATACAAGTATTAATACTGCTTGTTGAAATGTTAGTACTGTTGCGGTTAAAAGTTAATTCAATCAGAATAGTAACAGAATAGCAACGGTTAAAGGTGTCACTAATTGATATGGGAGGAAGGAGCATCCCTATTAGTGACAGAGCAGCGACGGTTCAGCGACAGAACAAAGTGTCACTAACAGATTGGGAGGAAGGAGTACCCAGTTCTGCGACAGTTTAGCAACAGATTCGTGACAGATTATGTGTCGCTAACAGCATCTCAGTGACAGTTCAGTGACAGCTTTGGGACAGAAAAAGTGTTGCTATTTGGTTTGAATGTTAATTCTGCTAGCATTACTCAGTTAAGTCTGCTAGGCTTATGGTTAATTCTGCTAGCTTTGTCCGATATGGGACAACACGGACGCATTTGGATCTCGAACAATGATGAAATAATGGTTTGTTTTGGAGAGTATTATGAAGACATTTGATGCAATGGCTTTTTAATCAATTATGTGACAAGGGTAACCTTTTTGTTATGTACAAACAAGGATTGCAAGTAGATCGCCGACTGAGGCAACAGTCACATAAGAGAGGATGATGTTATTGCACTTAGATGATTTTCATTAATAATTACTATTTGAAGCCAACTGATTTCGTGATTCAAAGAGATGGTAAACATATGGGTTTCAGGGGAAGCTTATTGATTAAATGTTTAACCATTTACATGCACCACTTGAGGGGAA
>BQNB010008400.1:42772-57640 GCA_026074375.1 Tanacetum coccineum
AGAAATACCTAAAAAGGAACGATTAAGTACCTATTTTGGGCATAAATGCACGATTTAGGGGGTTAAACGGCCCCGAAAAAGTGTATAAAATAACATCACATCATCTATCACCTTCAGGAGTATTCCAGTCTAGTTGATTAGTTAGTACTTTGTAATCTTCTATATTATATTGAGCTCGATAAAACTCATGCAAGTGCCTTTGAGAAGCTTGTAAGCCGGACCTACCAAAATGTCTTATGTGAGATCACTAATCTGCATGCGGTTTATGAAAAATGCACTGAAGTCTATCAGAGTTCTCATTAAATCATCGAATGTTTTGAAAGATGTTTCTGCTTTGGCAAAGTCACTAAGCCATTTCTGAGTTGGCTTATTATCAATTGTTTTACTTTCATTCCACTCGAGATCTGGAGTAGGAGGCCTTTCCGGTTTCTTGAACCAATCCTTTAGGTCAACCTTAATAACAAGTGGTTCATCAGTGTTACCCATGTCTTCTCCAAGTTCCTATGGCACTTGAGTATCTCCAGCCTCAAACATTGTCTCCTCTGCTTGTGCAGACTTGCTAGTTGAATTTGGCTGCGATTCGGTGGTGCCTTTGGAGGTTCCAGTTGACTTGGCCTTCTTTGATTGTTCAGTATCTTTGCATGTCTTCCTTCTCTTCAACCCTTAGTTTAGTCCAGCAGGAGGGTCTTCATCTCTATCAGCATCATCGGGCTTCCTTTTCTTTTGAATATCAGCAACACCTTTATCCATGGCATCTTCATCCACAAGTATAGACTCCATAAGAGCATGATACAGAGCCTTGTGCTTGAGATGTTTGTTGAATGTCTTGGATGCGGTTATGGTCTCGAACATAGCTTTTTTCTGATCAAATTCTTTAAGAGCAGCCTTTTCAGATGATTTAATAGTGTACTAAGACTCTAGTTGTTTGCTTGCTTATTTCATCTTGACCTTCCGTATATCTTCAGCACTTTTCTATGGTTTTTCTTGTTGTTTGAGATTTTCTACAACATCTGCTGGAATGGATTGTTCCTTACTGAGGCCTGTAGTATGTTTCTGGAGCACCTTATAAAGAGCATCATCTAGACTTGTTCCAAGGTATTCTTTTACAGCAGCCGAAACTTTAGATTTGATTGTATCACGTAGTTCTGAAGAGTGATTGACATTTTTGAGCTCTTTAACTTCCTTTTCCAAGTCTGATACTCTAAGATAGATAGCATAATGGGTTTCAAAATCAGGAACAACAATGGTTGAGATTGTTGCTTCTGTATTTGTTGATGTTGTTATCGATGTTGATTGTTGTTTAAGAGAGATTAATGGTGGAATTGGTGGAGAAATGGTTGTTGTTGGAGCTGTCAAAGATTCAGGAATTACTATAACATGTACGGTAAGAAGTGGTGAGGTCTGAATACTTGGATCTTCATGTTGGACTTTGATATCCATCATTGAGATAATTTCCATTTCACCTGAAGGAATGTTATCAAAGTTGATAAATTTAGTGGCGTAGTTGGATGATATAGAAGAACTTTGTAGTGGAACTTCAGTCTTTTGTGTAGCAAGGTCAGCCGTAACTGTTGCCAGAGCATCATCCTTGACTTGATCACCTGCAACTTCTTGACTAACTTCCTTGTGCTCAACATTTACATGTTCAGCATGAGTCATCTCCTCATCACCCTTTTCTTCATTAGCAGGCTTCGCATCTTTCAACTCCACATTTACGTCATCATACATCTCCTTATTGATACGTTCATATTCTTCATCATCTACATTTTCATCATCGGTAGGTACATAGTCATCAAGAGTATGTACAAACTCATCTTCTTCATCATCATTAGTCTTATTGAGATCAACACTTTTGTCATCATCAGATTCGGTACTTTCATCATCACTTTGCTGATCATCATCATCATCATCACCATCATTACTATCTCCCCAAGACTCATATTCACTTTTAGAAGAATCAGCTTTTGACACATCAAGAACCCCTGGTTTTAAACCAGTTCCTTCACTTGTGTCAATTGACTTACCTTTTGGCTCATCGGGAACCTCTAATTCTAAATCAGCTCCCTCACTTGAGCCACCTGCTTGATGAATATTTGTTTCCCGTTTGCTTCTTTTGAGAGCCCTTTTCAACTGAGCTTCCTCAAGTGATGCGGCTTTAGACAGCAATTCAATCTCTTTGCTTCTTTCAGCCTTTCCTGGTGCCTTCTTCTTTGACACAGATACACCGGGAGTGTCTCTTATTTGAACACCAGCTGACTGTCTTCTAGCAGCAGGTTTCTTGACAAGTTTCTCTGAAGGTTCTTCAACAGTAACAAGAGCTTTCTTCTTTGAAAGAGAAGCATGTTTCTTAAATTTCCTTGCTTTCTTGGGAGTTGCAGCTCCTGTAGAGAATGCTAGATAAGTCTTGTTGGCAGGAGAGTTCTGAATCTTCTGATTAGTCATCCCTTCAGAAAGTAGTGCTCCATACACTAGATATTCATCAGATTTAGAGACAAATCTCAAGGTACCCAAAGTACTGTCATCTCGAACAGTGTGCTTGAAAATTATGTTCCTTATAAAGATTGACTTATCTTTGGAAATGAAGTGATGGATGATGGCCTTTGTGAATCTGGGATAGTACATCTTTTCTTGTTTCTTGGCGTCTCTGTTGTCTATCTGGAACACAAAGTCTTCCCAAAGTAGTTCAAAATAGTCAACATTCTTGTTATAGTACATACCCCATAGAATCTGTGCTCTTGAGAGTCTGATATTATCAAGACCTAAAGTTTTCCCAGACAGACGCCTGCTGATGATTGTTGCAAAGGTTCTCCATGGTTTGTGCATCTGATCAACAACCACTTCAGTGACAGATTTAATGTCACCTTTGTGCCCAAGTTCCTTGATGAAAGTGATAATTTCTTCATCTGAAGGAGGTGCATCAAACTCTTGATTTGAAAGTCTTAGACAGATCTAGAGAATGTCACTAAAGACTTCTACATCAATAGCGCATTTCTTCTTGTCCAGCTTAAACTTATACGAAGATTAATTTTTAATCTTGGTGATGGTGTGCCAGAACTGATGCATATAAATCTCCAGGACTTCAACAATGATTAGGAAAGCTGGGTAGAGAAGAGAGAGTGCAAGAGAATCCAAGACAACTTGATAAGTGGGTTCCTTTGGAATCTTTGTGGGAGCAATTCTCATGTTGCATTGCCTAATCTAGACTCGATTCTCAGGTGCAACCAACGCATTGTCAAGAGCAACTTATTGAGCAGCAATTAGATTCATGGTTCTGCTAAGATTTGTCCAATATAGTTTATATACAAACAAATATATTACTGACTGACAACTTGATTCATGTAGATAGATTTAAGATGCAAGATGCGATTTTAACTAGGGATGAGGCATAGATTATCAGGCAAACAATTAAAACACGGGATGATTAACAACGATCAGAGAGTCAACATCGAATGTTAACAAACTAACTATTGGTCAACTATAGACAACTAAGCAACTAGATTGAATACTAAGGAAAAATTACCCTAAATAAATCACTTAGTGAAAATTTAAAGAAATAAATCACTTAGACTAACTTTTCAAGTATTATTCGCCTAATTATTAGGTTAATGTATAGTTCGCCTACAAAAACAGTATAATTCGTCTAGTGTTATCTTTTGTGTATACTTCGCCTAGTGTAAATCAGTGTATACTTCGCCCAGCTATAATGGAACGTATAATTCGCCCAGTTACAATGGAATGTATAATTCGCCTAGTTATAACAAAGAGTATAATTCGCCCAGTGCTTTTGGTATACTTCGCCTAGTGCAAAATGGAGTGTATAGTTCGCCTAGGCAAAATTTTACACAAACACACTTTTCAATTTTCAAGCATCTAAATCATCTAACCATGGTCCTTAGCTATCACAAACAACACATGAACTTTTATAACATGAATTTATCACACAAATCTCAACCTTATGCTATGTTGACCCATGCGAACACTTAAAACCCAAGATTATCAAGTTTTGGTGTTTTATCTTGTTTTAGCACACTCTATCACTCGCAAGGGAACATTGTAACCCAAATAAACACAAACCCAAGAACTTTTTTAGGTTCTTACCACTTTTTTCCCATTTTCGATCCAAAGAATCATCAAGAACACATTTGATACTTATTTTTATAAAAAAACTGTTATGGTCGAGTAATCTATATCCCATACACATCAAAAACCCCAATCAATATAACAAAAACAACACTTTTAATTTTAAAGAACCCTAAATTAAGATTTAGGGTTTTTGGTCCAATTAAGTGGGTATTTGGTTAATCCTATTCTATTAGAAGATGATTATGATACAATGAACACTTTTCTAGTTTACCTTTTGGATTGAAAATCACGAGTTGATGAGTTCTTGAGTATGTCGATTTCAAAGAGAGGAATAAGGGTGTGTTTGTTTGTGACGTATAAAGAGGAACGGGTAGGGGGTTGGTATTGTTTGAAAACTTTAGGTTTTTGGCAATATCACCCCCTAAGGTTTATACACTCTTCCATTTGTCTTTACTACTTTCTTAAGGCAAAATCTAGATCCACTTTTGGCACAATTAGTCCCTAAAGATTTATTAACCTAGACTAAGCCTCGCATTTTGCTATCAATGCCCTAAAGGCATAAACACATAACATATAAAGCCCAAATGAGTTAAATTTAATTAACTCCCCTTTAAATTTTGATCTTTTATTCTTTAAAAACTTTTTCCTTTTATCACATGATGATTTTTAAAGAAGATTATTTATCATTTCTCCCTCTCAAATAATGACCCATTTTCTAGTTAAAGTCATTGATTGAGTGGTCAAAAATCTTTTTGGTAAGTTGTCATCCCATAATTAGGAGATAATCCATATATTGACTACATCCAACATGTGTTCTTATCCTCTTCTCTTTATCTCCATATGGCCGGCCCCTATAAGGGTATTAGTGGGCTTTCTTAACTTTTTAAGTCCAATTAAATTAAGTACACTATAACGTTTTAGAAGCTAATTATTGATCGATTTACGTTCGGTTAATTATTTTTTTTTTTTTTATTATTTTATATATACTTAAATACATAAAACACGCTTATTCTGGCCCCCCCCAACCCCCCCCCCCCCTTGGTGACCCCCCCCTATTATCCCCCCCCCACCCGGGCTACCTCAGTGTATATGTTGTGACCCTATTGGCTCACATATGTTTGCCATATAATTGTTATTATGGACACGAGCTTACTCAACATCTCCATCGCATGTCATAATAATCAAAGTAATTATTACAAGCAAAGGTTAGCGTCTAGTCAAAGCCCAATTGCCCCTAGAGACATTATGAGGATAGTTTATTTATAATCTCATTTAAAATGGTTTAGGTATCAATCATCTTAATGTTATAGATACTATTATTGAACATTGACGTGGATTATTTGTCATTTAATGTTTAACATTTCTGTTTCTCGATATAGACTTGAACTTAGATTACCAAATCAATCAGTTTCATCTTAATTATATTTAGGTAAGCTCACAATACATTGTTCAATCATCGAGGGTCCAGTTAGTATCTTACTCAATAACATGTGGAGAAACAAATCATATTTTGATTGCCAGTCTGTCATTATGTGTTTTTTACTTCCCTCTGAAAATGGCCTTTTATCTAGCAGCCTTCAACAGGTCAACGTTTTGAACATATCTAAGATTGACATTCCACACACAAAAACCTATGCATCTCAAGTTATGGAGGATGAGAGACATAACTCACTTGCGAGATTTACTATTGTCGCGATCTATGTAGGGAATACTCGTAGGTTGGTCTGGTCCAATGTTCATCAATATGAACAACTAATGGAGTTTGGTGGTATCATCCATTAATATTCATACATATGAATATGACAAAACACTCACATTTGCCTTATTTTAATGATACTCCCGTATCATTAACTGACAATGGACGATTTAGAACAAATAAATTATTCATGGATTTAAGATGCTAATTATAGTACACAGTTCTGTTGTATAAATGAAGAGATCATACCGGGTATAATCAATTATTGTTAATACAACTGCTTTAACATTTCTTTATCCCAAATATTAAAAACAGATATAATGAGTGACTACTAGCATGGTCGAAGTTCAAATGTTTCTAGCATGATAAAACATGTTCGGTTCAAGACATGATTTGTAAGAGAGTAGACCAACTAGTTGTCATCTGAGCGAACTTTGAGAATACTATGTTTCAAAACTTACAAGAAGTGAACGTTTTGAATAATACGATGATTGTCATTTTGTATATGTGCGTTTCATGTGCTATTACAATAATACTAGGATCGCCACAATACATTACCCTAGGTGTTTGAAGAAGCCTAACCACTATATAGACAATCTTCTTAACAGCTTCCTAAAACCGGTAGAGTATTCTTATTCTTTAATGAATAGTGCAATAATGCTTTCAATCAAGCAGGTCTAGTCAGCAGTATTATCATTTATGATGAAATCCTGCTATGACTAGGGTTGAGAATCATCTCAAGTAAATAAGCATAAGTTGTATAAAACTCAATTACTAATTTCCTTTTTTAAAATCGTAATTGATGAAAAAGGTCTTTAGTCTTTGAGGGGCCTTTTTAGATGTTCTTTCAATAAGTAGTCTAATGACTTTTAGTTACTATGGTATGTAGGGTTCATCTGTATTCATGCAAGTGTTACTGGTTTTGTCTAATACATATCATGACAGGCACAATGAAACCTTTAGCTGACTAAACGTTTTCAAACATGAGTTCAAGCATCAGTGTGTGATAGAACTTTGCTTGCTCAATGATATTGTTTGTCATGTTGCATTAGACTTAATTAAATGCGTATGTTTATCTTTAATAAACATTTGTTACAAAGGTTGTATGTTTTATTTCGTATATCTCTCCGAATAGTAGAAAACATTATTCCAAACTAAGGATTCAAATCAAGCATAGGGTAAAATATTATTTCAATATGTTCGCAACATATATTAGTATAAGAAAATAAAATAATGCTTACGACTAGCTTAAGGAGTTCTCAAGAGTTTATCTTTGTTCTTAATCATACAAATTAATGATTTAAACTTACGATCCAGCTCCTAAATGCATGCTCTAATCACTTAGATTTTTGCAGCTTGCAAATTTTCTAAGATAAACTTGGATTATAAACCCTTTGATTACACAAGTCCTCGCACAAGGTCATCATTTCAAGAAGAATTTTTTGACATCCATTGAACATCTTTTGTATTCATGAATCAAGTATGGTAATTATATCTTTATCATTTAACGCTCGCAAGGGAAAGAAGCTTTAATAATAGTCAATGCTTTCGACGTATAAGTAAAACCCTTGCATCTGGGCTTGGTATAAATATGTGTAATTTCTGTCCATATTAGTCTTCTTCTTAGAGATCCAAATTAACTTAGTCTTACCGATTGGTGAAAGATTAATCAAATTCAAAAAATGATTTTATTTCATGGACTATATCTCAACATTCATTATGTTGTTTTCTAGTGCATTCAGAAGGTTGTGTAAGAAGAGACTTTCTCCAAAAACATATGCTCCTACTTGCTTCGAGTAAGAGGAGACTTTCTCCGAATACGCAGCAAGTTAAGCAACAATAAAATTTGTTCTCGTTTGATGTATAATGTATGCTGACTGTTCTTGACTCCAGTTTGATAATAGCACGCTTAACGTGATCTCAACAAATTTAGAAATTCAGTTAAGACTCAATGGGAGTCTTCCCATTACCTTACCTTAGACTGGTGTCTCAAGTTTCTTCTTGGTTAGAACATATTGAGTAAACATGTGGCTTACTCAATTTTGTTAACCTTGATAAGGGATTGATGGTAGGGTGCGTTAATGTTTTTTAAAATCAAACAATATCAACAGAGTTTGATTTTACACATCAGACATACCATAACGATGTGGTATTCTATGAGTAAAGGGATTATGAGACAGTATCACAGTTCCTTAGTTAACCTAATACCCTTTGGCTCACATACTTGCCAATTTGTTCAAACATAATTGCATTAACAGTAATTTCAAGCTAATTGCATGCTATAACATAGAAGTCTTAGAGAACTTCAAGGATTTTATGTACACGTCTTAACAAGAAGACATAACATGTTAATCTCTAATTTTACGTTATAAGTCTTTGAACATTTCAATGACTTCATGTACATGTCGTGGCTAGAAGCCATGGCAAGTCAATTACTTACTTTATAAGTCTTCGAACAGTTCAAGGACCTTATGTTTATGCCTTTATAAGAAGTCATAAGCATATTAAATAAAGTTTTATTGAACGCTGACTGGTATGTGCTTAATTACACATACCTTTTACCTATAAAAACGAGCCTAAATGACCAAAAACGGACATAAAATTCCAAATATATGCTTGTTTTAATTTGTATACTGTGCAGGTAACGGATATTCACTAAAGGACAAAAATAAAGTCAAAACCGACAAAACCAAGCACGAGAATGGAAAGAGCATGAAAAGTCAAAATCAAAGTCAAAGTTAAAAAGTCAAAGTCAAAGTCGAAGCCAAAGACGTGTGCATGGACCAACCCGCACCCAAGTTAATGGGCCGGGTCAGCCCACATTGAAGTGAATTATACAAAATCCTTTTTAAATAAGCCTAAATATAATCAAAGTCCAAAATCCATTTTGTGTATCACCCGGCCTAAATTATAAGCCCAAACCTACTAAACCATAACACCCGTTAACCATACACCCTAAACCCTTTACACAGTTAGTCCTTAAGGACTAACACCATTAGTCCCTAACTTTTGCACCATTAGCCCCTACACCCTTAACCTCATTACCCTTATCCTAACCCCGTTACCCCAACTTAATTAAAACCATTACCCGCCAAATCCCCCTGTCATTGTTCATCCCTCTTCCCTAAAAACCCATCACTTTCACCTTCAACCCCACTTCACAAACCCTACTCCACAAGGCGCCAAATCCACCTTGGCAATCCTATGGTGACTGATTGGACAACAAGGATTAAAGGCTCAGATTATAGAAATTGGAGCCAAAGCAAAATCGATGGCTAAGATGATGACTTAAAGCTCCTCACACAAGAAGCACACCCTCTCATCCCTCTCACAGAAGAAGCACAAAAAGAAGACCCAAAACCTTCTTTATCTTATATAAATAGGACTCTTGTAAGTCCTTGAGGCTATCTAGTTTTTTACACAGCTTAACTTAGTTTATTTTAGCTTATTGTAATTTATTTTCAAGTCTTGTACTCTTTTTAAAAGTTTAATGAAAGTTTGAGGTTTTTATGTTAAATCCTGTTTTTAAGTTAATGCAATTTTATGATATGAAAATGTTTGTTTAAACTCTTATAAGCTCTTATTTACTTACTTAAGTTGTTTTACTTAAGCACTATAAGTTTTTCCATAACTTATAGTGTTTAAGCCATTTTTACTCAAAATCACTTAAAAAGCTAAAATGGAAGATAAGCCAAAAAGGGAAGGGCTTATGGGTTTTACCATCTTATCTTTGATAAGCTGGAGCTTGTAGATCAGCTCATTGAGAGCTTGTTTGCCCTTATTTAGAGCAAAGGGCAAGTTACTTTTCACTTTTCTCATTTTAGCTTAAAACTACTTATTGCTTATTTCCTGCTTATTTCACTAAGCTGTTTTGCTCATCTTATTTTTCCTAGGATCAGAGTAGTTAGAAGTACTTTTCCTGAATTTTTCAGAATTTTCCAAGTTAGTTTAATATTTTTAGATTAAATCAGTTTTTAATTCATAATAAAAAATATAAAAGTCAAAAAAATATAATTATTTTTTTTTAATTTTCTTTTATCATTTAGGACCTTTAAAAATTAAATTTGCTTTTGTAGGGTTTAAATTTGGAGATTTAGGTTTTTAAAGCTCGGGTTTTGATCCCGTTATTGTTTTTCGTGTTTTTGCTTTAATTGCTTTCGTTTTAGGCTTGCATTTACTTGTTTTTTTTGCATTGTGATTGTAGAAATAGAATCCCAAATCAAAATTTGATTATTCAAACACGCGATCACGAACTTAATCACGATTTTCAATTCACGTCTCGTCGGGAAACGACCCGGGAAGGTTTTTTTTGGATTTACTTTGGTTAAAAGTAATATTTTAAAAGCCTTACGAAATACTTACTGCTAATAAACATTAGGATGGTTTAGTATAAGATTGCAATTGTCCTTTGTGGTTTTAGCATAAAATCTGTCAAGTAAGCTTAGTTTTAAAAATTTTAAAAAGTTATTTTTCAATCTTAATTTTAGAATAGTAAAAGTCTGTTTTAGGTCATGAAAATCATGACATAAGCTTATTGGCTAATAAGCTAAATCTGTTTGGGCTTTTTAGAACTTTAAAACAGCTTATGCTAGTTTAATTTGAGGGCTAAATTTGGCAATTTTCCAAACAAAATCAGTATATACTGATTATGGTCAGTATATACTGACCTCTTTTTCAAGTGCTTTTTTAGCTTATTTTCAAAACTCTTGGTCTTATTTTTTTGGATTAAATATGTTCCTTGAATGTCAAATTTGATCTGTTTGGAGTTTCTTCCTTAATCCAAGTGCTGAATTGGTCTTAATTCTAGCTCAAAGTTAGCCATTTGTTCTTTAAAACTGCTTATTTTTGCCAGTTTACCTTTTAGCTTTTAACAGTTTTTTTAGCTTAATTTGTTTGTTTAAACCTTGTCATATATGCTTATTAGGTTTAGGATTTGATTTGCTTAAGCTTATTTAGGTCTAAAAATTGCTTATTGAGTTTTAAGAAATCCAAATCAGTTTAGCTTAAATAGTTCATAGTTATAGTCATTTAGTCACTTTTGTTTCTACTTTGTCTGGCTTAATTGTGGTTTAAAATGCTTAATTTTTGCCTATTCTAGTAGCTCTTAGTAGTAGCTTTATCTGTTTTGAGCTTTCAGACATTAGCTTTTTAGTTTGCTAGCTTAATTTTTAGCTTAAAAGTGCCCTTGTAGGCTGTTTTATAACTTTTAGCCCAAAAATGCGTATTTGATTTCTGAGCTTATTGCTTATTGTATTTGCTTAATTAGTGTTTACGATTGCTTATTAGGTTAGGTTTATAGTCCTTTTAGCTTATTTGTATACGGTTGTGAGCTTATTTCAAGTTTTTAAGCATATTTCAGTTAAGTGTTTACAAGCCTTAAAGTTTTAGTGTAAAACTGTCATTTTCATAAAGCTTATTTCAGGCTTTTTTAAGTTTCTAAAATATTGCCTTTATTAAAGTTGGTCTTTAAGCTTATTAGAAGCTTTTGCAAAAAGAAATTTTCAAAAATAAAAACATTTGGGAGTATAGGGAGGCCCCAGTTTCAAACCCGGGACCTCAACCTTAACTCCCAAACGTTTTACACACACACTCCACTGCCAACATGCCCTTGGGTCTTTTTCGTTAAACCTTCTCCCTATTTTTCTTTTATCACCTTTTTTGCCCTTTCAGCCAACAGCCTTATTTTGCTTATTTCCAGCTTATTCCAATAAGCTGTGAGACCCAATTTATTTTTCCTAGGATCAAATTAGTTAGTAATTACCTTAAGTATTTTTAGTAAATTTTTCAGAATTTTCCAATTTAGTTTAATATTTTTAATAATATTTTTAGGTTAAATTAGTTTTTAATTCATAATAAATAAAATAAAAGTCAGAAAAATATAATTCTTTTTTCTAAAATTATTTTTAATCAATTAGGACCTTTAACAATTAAATTTGCATTTTTAGGGTCAAAATTTGATAATTTAGGTTTTAAGTCATGTTTTTAGATTCCCGTTAACGCTCTAAGTTTAAGTCCTTAATTGCTTTCGTTTTTAGCTTGTCTTTATTTATTTTTGCATGTTATTTGTAGAATTAGAATCCAAATCAAAAATTTGATTATTCAAACACGCGATCATGAACTTAACCTCGATTTTCAATTCACGTCTCGTCGGGAAACAACCCAGGAAGGTTTTGGATTTTACTTTGGATAAAAGTAATCTTCCTTCATTAAAAACCTTATAGAATACTTAAAGGTAAAAAAACGAGAAAAAGGAAAAATACAAAAATATGTTTGGTAATTAGTGTAAATATTTAAAAATTGTCAAAACGGGGCTTTTCAAGGCTAATGATTCTTTTATTCCCTTTGATGAACACTTAGCTACCTTTTGAGGTAATTAGTCGATGTGGATTAAGATTCTTAGTCTTCTAAAGTGTTTACTTATAGCATTGTGTGAGGACACGACAATATCTTAGTATGAGGGATTTTGGTATGTGCTTAATTACACATACCTTTTACATATAAAAACAAGCCTAAAATGACCAAAAAGCAGACATAAAATGCCAAATATATTTGTGTTTTGCTATTTGTGTTGTGCATGTATCGGACATTCACTAAAGGACAAAAATAAAGCCAAAAGCGACAAAACCGAGCACATAATTAGAAAGAGCGCGAAAAACCAAAGTCGAAGACATAAGCATCTTATTTGGCCAACACGTACCCAAGTTAATGGGCCGAGTCAGCCTAATAAGCTTATTTATTCAATTAAAAGCCAAAACCCTTTAATTATAAAATCTGGCCCAATCCATTTTAACTAAGGCCCAAAACAACCTTAACAACCCGTTAGCCTATACCCTTTTAAACTCTTTCAGAGTTAGTCCTCAGGGACTAACATAGTTAGTTATCCACAATTTAAACAACATTAGTCCCCGTTTACCCTTATATTTTTACATTAGTCCCTTTTACCCTTTCACCCCTAACACCGTTAGTCCTTTTTCCTACCTCGTTACCAAATTAAACACTAAAACCATTTCCCGCCAGTCACTATTCCCTCACCCCTGACAATCGTAGCCTGCTAACAGACAAACACTTTTAACTTCTTCCCCACAACCAAACAACACCAATTTATCCTATTACTCCATGAATAGGACAACACCAATTTAACCTATTACTCCATGAATAGGACAAGCCACGATGGAAATCCTATGAAGGCTGATTAGACAGAATCAAATCAAGGGCTAGGATTTAAAAGCTTGGAAAGAAAGAAAGACTGAAAGGCCAGGATGAAGGGTTCATTCCTCCTCACACAAGTAACACAACTAGCACACCCCTATGCACAAGTTTTTTATATAAATAGGATTCGATTTTCATTGTAGAGGGGGGGGGGGGGTAGTTTAGGAGTAGTGTGGGTTTATGCTTATCTTTACTGCTTAATTTCCATTTAATTGTATTTTAATTTCAAGTTTTGTAACTTTTTAATATTAATGAAAATTTTAGTTTTAAGTAAATCTTTAATCTGTTTTATTTTAATGCAATTCAGCTTAATATTGTTTTAAAAGTCATTAAATACGCTTTTATAATCTAGTGTTTCTAGATAGGCTTTCTCAAAAGCTTATCAAGCCTTTTTACTGTTTCAATAATCACAAGTAAATTACCAATCCATGCTTATTGGATGATAAGCCAGAAAAAGGATGGGCTTATTGGACTTTTACCAGCTCATGAACATGAGCTGGAGCTTGTAGAATAGCTCTAAGAGCAATTTTATCCTTGTTTAAGCATAGGACTAAGGTATTGCTCTCATTTTCATTTGGAGCTAAGTCTATTATTGCGTTAATGGTGATGTATTCTCTGCTTATTTTTGCTTATTCTGTCTTTGGATGGTTAAAAATGTTGCATTAATAGTTTAAAAGTAGCTTTTATCAAGTTTTTGATAATTCTGTCTTTAAAAGTGTTTAAAATGCTTATTTGGTTTTAGCTTATTTTAGAACATATTTTGCTTTAAATGTTACTTATATGTCCTTAATTAGTTTAGTTATTAACTGTTATCATGTTTAAGTCTTTTCATATCGTTTTTTAAGGTTTTAAATGATTCTTAAGATTTTAAAGGGGTTTGATTAGACAGTTAGAAACTCATGTTTCCTACTGTTGGATTGATTTCATCCCTTTGATTGAGATGCATTCTGTCCTAGATGAATGGTTTTTGAAGTTTTATTAAAGTTTGAAAGAGATGTGTCAAGTTTTTATGGACTTTGTATTGAGTTTTTAAGTCTGTATTTCTAATAAACTGTCTAACTGTTTAATTTCTAAAAAGTTTAGTATAAAAAAAAAAAAAAAGAAAAAAAAAAAGAGGGAAACAGTAGAGCTTGTTTAAATTGTTCAAAAGCTTGCATCCCTTGAGTCATTTTGAGCTGTCATAACTCATTGCCTTGATAAAACCATTTTAAGCATGTTTCATTCAAATCGATTTAGCATATTAAGCGTTCTGATAAACCTTTTTTTATTATTTTTATTTTTTTGCAGATCTAGTTGAGGTTTAATGCAGCATATTTTTGATGAACTTTTGTTTAGTTGAGCTTATTTTAGTTTATTTCAAAGCTTTTTTAAGTTTCCATTTGGTCTAGAGAGTTTTTAAGTCCTTATACATTAGCCTTTAAATTCAGTTAAAATGTGTGCCAAGAGTCTGCCAAAACCATTTTGGAATCAACTGTCTTTTTTGTCTTTTCAGCCACTTTCAGCATAAGGTTTTTGCTTATTTTTGTTCCTAAGTGCTTACTAGGTACATGTCTTAATCTATTTTGGCTTATTAGTTTGTCCTATAGATTATTAAGTCCAAAATAGCTAATCAAGTTTTAGTTAAATGGTCATATAAGTCTTTTAAGCTAACTTTCATTTTGATTAGCTTTTCTCAAGCTTATTTTAAGTTTTTTAAAAAGTGCTTTTACAAAAGTTGCTTATTTTCACTATTTTTAGCTTTTTCAAAATTTAAATTTACAAAATAAAAAAGTTTTTCAAAAAGGGAAGCCACAGGGTTCGAACATGTGACCTCCCCTTCACTCTCCCAACATTTTAACACTCCACACTCTACCATCTGCACCCTTGGGTCTTTTCTGTTA
>BQNB010008400.1:61073-90112 GCA_026074375.1 Tanacetum coccineum
AAATTCTCTTCACAACATGAATGTGTGAAGTCTTTGGTGTAACTTGAAATCTTGCACAAGCACAAACAGCAAACATTATGTCAGGCCTAGAAGTTGTTAAGTACATCAATGATCCAATCATTGATCTGTATAAGTGAACATCTACAGCTTCAGCTTCTTCATCCTTAACCAATGCCTTATTAGTCTCTATGAGGGAACTCATCTTCTTCTTAGGTCTGCAAGTACAACAGAAGGAGGATGGAATCTTCATTAGCCAAGACAAATATGTGGCTGAAATATTGAAGAAGTTGAACTCATCTGGAATCTCTTATGCATCAAACCTTCAAACTCATCACATAAAGACTTCTTTGTGGACCCAAAGATGATATCATCAACATACACCTGTACTAACAAGATATCACCTTTGTCCTTCTTGATGAACAAAGTCTTATCTATAGTGTCTCTTCTAAATCCATTTTCAATTAAGTAGGTAGACAAGGTCTCATACCAGGCTCTAGGAGCTTGATGTAGACCATATAAAGTTTTTTCTACCTTATACACCTTGTCAGGGAAATGTGGATCTTCAAAACCAAGAGGTTGACACACATATACCTCTTCTTTAATAGTACCATTTAAGAAGGCACTCTTCACATCCATCTGGTACATAATGAACCCCATATATGATGCATAGGCAAAAAATAACCTGATTGCTTCTATCCTAGCAACAAGAGCAAAAACTTCATCATAATCAATGCCTTCTTCTTGGGTGTAACTTTGTGCAACCAGTCTTGTCTTGTTTCTAACAACAATTCCTCTCTCATCTTTCTTGTTTTTGAATACCCATTTTGTTCCAATGGCCCTCTTGCCATTAGGTAAATCAACCAGTGTCCAGACCTTCTGAAGTTCAAACTGTAGAAGCTCCTCTTGCATTGCTTCTATCCAGCTTGGATCCTCTAGAGCTTGAATCACCTTCTTGGGTTCCTTTTGAGAGAGAAAACAGGCAAACAAGCAGTTCTGATAATCTTTGTAATTTGTTCTCCTCTGATTATTAATGTAACTAACTATAGCATGTTCATCAGAAATCTTGGTCATTCTCCTTGTTTGAATAGCTGAATTTAAGTCTCCAATGATCTAGTCTTTAGGATGATCCTTGTCAATTCTGGTTGTGGGAATAGGACTAACATTCATGGTTGTTTCTAAATTGTTGAGGTCAGCTTCTGCACCCACATCTTCATCATCATAAGCATTACCAAAAATTCTAGTATCATCAATTGAAAACATATTTAGAACATGTGGAAGAGCAAATGCATTTTTAAAAGGAGAAAATTATTCAAATAGATGATCCTCAAATGCATTAGAAGCTTCAGCAGCATTAACTCGTGATGATGGATCATCATTAGTAAAAGATGGTCCAGCAACACTAACAGGTGTACCAACAGTATTAAAACTATTAGTACTGTTAGTCTGCTTTTCCTGTTGAAGTAGCCTTTCAAACTCACTTCTTGTGTCTTGTTCATCCTCCTCACCTTTATCAGAAGCTCCACTTTTATGCACTTCTGTAGGCTTCATACCAACATCTTCTTCACTGTCCTTAGGACCTTGAGAGATTAATGGATCAGTTGTGCAGAAAGGTATCAGGATGTACTCTTGTTTAGGTTCTGTCTTCTTTTCAACTTGACCTGCAATAATACTATCTCTAGTTCCTGCAATACCATTAGTTTGATTTCCTGCAACAACTGGCACATAGTTTATAGCAAGGTTGCAAAAATTGTAAATCATTAGCCGGTCGGTCGACCACCTTGTAGCTTGTTATCGGTCAAAGCGGGATTAATCGACGATTAATCGGATTGGCATTTTCGGCAAAATTTGGGTATTTTTGGCAAGTTTTGTGTATTTTCGTCGAGTTTTAGATATTATTGGCAGTTTTTTTCTAAAAACAACTTGTAATAGATTTAAACAGTTAATATAAGTGATCAAAACAAGTTTACATTGAGTTTTAGGTACTTCCAACAAGATTAGAAGGTTTGTGAAAAGTTTAACCACCGTTGAGCACGGTTGACCTATTTGTTTGACCCTGTTACATTAATAGGCAAGGTTGGTGACCTTGTAGCGTCTAATCGGCGATTAATCGGCCTTGTAGACCTTGTTTTGCAACATTGGTTTTACGTAACGTATAAAAATAAAATGTGGAAAGTTAATAATTATTTTCGTAATGAGAAGATTATATGCTGGTTGAGAAGATTTATGAGAAAGTATTTAATACATTTGACTACATGTTAGGAAAATATTAATATTAGTCAGAGTATTCAATATGTTTGACTAAATTATTAGGAAGTTTGTAAGGCCCATTAGGAAAACCCCTAACTATTTTTATTGGTGTATAAAAGGATACCCTAGGGTATGTAGTTCACATCTTTCACATCCACAAATACACAGATCTAGAGATTAAGAGTTTTGTAAGCTTCAAGGTTGTAAACCCTAGTACTAAGATAGAGTACTCGTATTATTATCATTAATAATATTGAAGCGTTTTGTTACATCTTGTGTTCATTCATTCATAATCACTGTTTCATTGATATATCTTCTAGATATTAAAGAGTAGATTCCACATACTCTTTAATATTCACACAAAGTTTCTATCATAGTAGTTTTGGATTTATCCAGGATTACTAATCCTTATATAGAAGCTAAGGAGAGAAAGATCTATTTAAGTGGGATAGTGTTCTGAAACTTTGATCTAGAAGAAACTATCAAGAAGAATCCTTTACTCACAAGGAAGAGATGGCTCCTATGGCTCTTTCAGACTCTGAGGTAACTACTTGTTCTAAATCATGTCTAAAAAACTATGAAACTCTTAAAAAGCAATATGATGATTTGAGAATAGAGCTAAACCAATCAGAGTTCAATTTAGCCAATTACAAAAGAGGTTTAGCTTCTGTGGAAGAACGACTAGTCTTCTACAAGAAAAATGAGGGTATGCTTTGTGATCAAATTGATGTTCTTAAAAGAGATGCCTCATTTAATGAATCAGAAATTAATGCTCTTAAGATTCAGATAGAAAGACTTAAGAAAGAAAAAGAGAGCAATCAGTTTAAAATTGACAATTTTGAAAATGCTTCTAAGAGTTTGGATAAATTGATTGGAAGCCAAATATCTGATAACAATAGAAAAGGTGTGGGGTATAATGCAGTTGCACCTCCACCTACAGGCTTATTTGCACCCCCTACTATTGATTTATCGAGCTCTGGTCTTGAGGAGTTTCAACAACCTGAGTTTGAAGGCTACGGATTAAGGGTCAATAAAAGTGTTTGTGAAAATTCTTCAAATGAGACTAAGAAAAATTCTGATGCTCCTTTGATTGAAGAATGGGTTTCTGATAATGAGGATGAAGTTGAGTCTCCTGTTGTGGTAGAAAAGAAAACTGTTGTTCCTACTATTCCTAAAGTTGATGTTGTTAGACCAAAACAACAAGAAAAACCAGTTAAGAAAACAGTTAGGTATGCTGAGATGTACAAATCAAAAGGTCCTAGGGGAAACCAAAGAAATTATAATAATCTAAAGTCCCAACAACTAGGAAATAACTTTGTAATGTATAACAAAGCATGCTATGTCTGTGGAAGTTTTGATCACCTCCAGCATACATGTGAACAAAAGAGCGCTAATGGACAAGGGAGGAAAAACCGTTGTGGAACAATGCAGAAGGGTGAAACATCAAAAAATCTCAAGAATTACTCAACCCAATCCAAAAATACACATGGTTACCAAGAAAATCTGTAAACTAGGTCTGGCCCAATTTTCACTTAATACAAAAACATGCCAGACAAAAGTTTTTCCTTAATGTTGTTTGTTGTTGTTGCTCAAGACAAGTTAATACTGCTAGACCAAAGGCAGTGGTTAATGCTGTTAGGACGAATCGGGTTAATGTTGTTAAAGCATCAGCATGTTGGGTTTGGAGACCTATCAAACCTAATAGTGCATCAATCACTTTGAAGAGATATGACTATGTTGATGTAAGAGGCAGATTCAGGTCTGTAATGGCTTAGGTTCCCAAGAAGGTCTAATTTTCTTATTTGCAGGGAAACCTAGAGACAGAATTGGAAGATTTAGTGAGGTTAAATAGCCCTGAAGACAAAAAGGTAACAAGAGCAAGAAAGACTTGGTTATAAAGCAGCTGTGAAATTGCATGATCAATTTGATGATGAAAAGAGAGCAGGAGCAGAGTTGACTCAACAAAATGACAAGTCACAGTACAAGAAGTAAAGAAGTGTTTGATTACATCCTCCAAGTCAAGATAAAGCTTTTATCCAGAAACTTGAAGATTCAGAAGATGAACATCAAGTTTAGGGGAGGATTGTTGGGATCAAGAAGCCTTTAATAAAGAAACTTGATGATTAACAAGATGAATATCAAGTTTAGGGGAGGATTGTTGGGAATTAAAGTCTTCATACTTAATACTGCCAAGCATAATTTAGTACTCAGTTTATAACTAACAGTATTAACTGAGTTAATACTGCCAGTACTAATCAGTTAGTACTGCTAGTGTAAACTTAGTACTGCTAGAGCAAAGTTAGTACTGCCAGTACTAACTTAATACTGCTGAAAGACTGAAGTTAATGCTGATTGAGAAGATTACATCTGAAGTTAATGATGATTGAGAATATTATATGCTGATTGAGAAGATTTATGAGAAAGTATTTAATACATTTGACTACATGTTAAGGAAAATATTAAATACTTAGTCATGGTATTTAATATGTTTAACTAAATACTTAGGAAAGTATTGTAAGCCCATTAGGACTCCTTGGTGTATAAAAGGAGACCATATGGTATGTAGTTCACATCTCTCACATCCACAAATACACAGATTCAGAGATTAAGAGTTTTGTAAGCTTCAAGGTTGTAAACCCTAGTACTAAGATAGAGTACTCATATTATTATCATTAATAATATTGAAGCGTTTTGTTACATCTTGTGTTCATTCATTCATAATCACTATTTCATTGATATATCTTCTAGATATTAAAGAGTAGATTCGCATACTCTTTAATATTCACACAAAGTTTCTATCATAAGTCTTGCTAACCATAGAGTACCCAATAAAAAATCCCTCATTAGCTTTTCCATCAAACTTGCCTAGATGATCCCTGGTATTTAAGATGGTAACAGGACACCCAAAAGGTTTCATGAAGTCTATCAATGGTGTTCTTCCACGAATAAGTTCATAAGGTGTCTTGGAATTAGGCTTAATGACTAAGACCTTATTTAGCACAAAGCAAACAGTATTAACTACTTCAGCCCAAAAGGTGGTTGGCAACTTAGAGTCAACTAACATAGTTCTTGCAGCCTCTATCAGTGTTCTATTCCTTCTCTCAGCAACACCATTCTGCTGGGAGTCCTAGCAACACTAAATTCCCTCTTAATACCCTTCATTTCACAAAACTGATTCATTACACTATTTTTGAACTCAGTTCTATTGTCACTTCTGATAACTTTTACTTTGTAGTCTAGTTGATTTTCTATTTCAGTTATGAAGGTCTTTAATATCCCACTAGTTTCATCCTTAGTGGCAAAAAAGAATACCCAAGAAAATCTACTAAATTCATCAGTGACAACTAGGCAATAAGACTTTTTCATTAAACTCTTAACATTTATAGGACCAAATAGATCCATGTGAAGCATATGTAAGGGTTTGCTGATTGAGTTCACAAGTTTGGCCTTACAGGAGGCTTTGTGTTGCTTTCCTTTCTGACAAGCAACACAAGAATTTTGGGGTTTTTTTTTTTTTTTTTAATTTTCAAAAAAATCTCTGAAGGCAAACCTCTAATAAGTTCACCCTCACAATTTGTTGTATTTTTTAAAGTTTTTATTGTGACCAAGCCTTTCCTTATGCATAAATTAGATTCATCAATTATGGCCTTAGCAAAGAGGCAAGTTAAACCTTTAGTGGGAACAACACTCTTTAGATCAACACTGTAAATGTTATCCTTTCTTAGAACTCTCAGCAAGACTTGACTTTCATCAAGTAGCTTAAAGTCAGAAGATAAGACAAGACATTCAGTGTCAGTAAAAAGAACATTATTCTTTTTGTCACATATTTGTGACACACTAAACAAGTTATACTTAAGCTCCTTACAAAAGTACACATTATCAAAATCCAATTTTCCTGTTTTGATTTTACCTTTTCCAGAAATTCTACCTTTACCATCTCCAAAGGAAACAAAACCACCATCATAATCTTTATATTCAGTAAGATAGCATTTGTTTCCAGTCATGTGCCTAGAGCAACCACTGTCAATAACTCCTTTTTCCTTGTACTCCTTCTGCTGTGGGTTGCCCTGCACATAAAATAAGAGAATTAGACTCTTTTGGGGATCCAAGCCATTATAGACTTGGATCTGCCTCGTGCATCAATGTAAGAATATTTCTTAAAAGTATTTGATGCACTACTATTTTTGGCTTTCCAAACCCAACATGCCGAGGCCTTAACAGCATTAACCCCTTTTTCCTTATTTTCACTTACTACTACTTTATCCCTAGCAGTAGTATCTTTTACCCTGATAGTATTAACCTTTTTATTGAAAATACTGTTTTTGTTTGCTGAATACTTGTTAAATGGCTTTGTGACTTGTGAATATCCCTTTTTGTAAGCATTTGATATTGGTCTAGGATGATTCACAGTTGTTTTTGAGCCAGCAGTATTAACTGGTCTGACAGCAGTATTAACACTTGCACCAGCAGTATTAATTTTGCCAGACCTGGTTAATACTGCTTGTGGAATAAATCTTCTATTAGGGTGAGGGTGAGTCATTTTATTAGCAAAGTTCTTGTGATTCACCGTACTTGAGTTGTTCCACACTGGTCTTACAACCTTTTTATCACACACATAATGAAGATGCTCAAAACTACCACAAACAAAACAAGCTTTATTAATCATTTTAAAGTCACTTCCTAGTCTTTGGGACATATGATTTTTCTAGTTTCTTGGTTCCTACTAAGATAGTGTTTGTTTTGTTTAGTTTGTTTCTACCTATCTCTACTGTTCTCCCTAGCAGAATAACACAATTTTATCTTTTCAGATGCTAGGTCTGGAAGTTCCCCCCCCCCCTAGGAATCTGACACGTTTTATCCTTAACATTAGGAATAAATTCTACCTCACTATCATCATTAGAATTCCAATCCTCAATGACTAGAGGTCTAAAGCTGTTCTTCCTAATAGTTTTAGGTTCTACTGCATCACCATTATTTTTTACATCAGCAGACTCATGATTTGACTCAACTTTCTTAACATTACTAGGTGTAACAACAGTAATAACATCTATATTCTCACTTTCAACTATTTCATTCATAAACGTTAGATCAGGTTTGTAGGGAATGAAGTTCCCTAAATAAGGTGGGGGAACTGCATGATATTCCTTATCAGATTTGGACTTATAATACTCCTGATTTTCTAACATCTCAGATGAATTCACAAAGCTTTCTACTGCAGGAGAAGCTGCATTATATCCTAGTCCTGTTTTAAACTTGTCACATACTTGACTTTCCAGCAAATTGTTCAAAGATTTAGATGAATTTTGAAACTTCTCTAATGTTAGTTTTAACTCATCTCTCTCTTTTTCTGCTTTTTCCAATTTCTTTTTGTTTTCAACTAAAGCATTATCTCTTAGTTTAACTTCAAGGTTTAAAACATTAATGCTCTCTTCAAACACAACCTCATTTTTCTTATAGTGAGCTAGTCTAGCTTCTACTGATTACGATTCGAAAACTTGCTTTATACGATTACTAAATTAAATTAAGACTTTTTGTAATCTGAAGATAAACTATCATATTGTTCTTTGAGAGTAGAATAAGCTTTTACACATGATTTAGAACAAGAATCTACCTCAGAATTGAACTTGGAAGAACTTCCTGAAGATGTATGTGCCATTAATGCATAGTTTGTAAGAATGCTTTCTTCAAAGCTTGGTAGCTCTAGTCATACCCTCCAATTCCATCTTGAGCAACCAAGGCATTTTCAGTGGGAGTTTCCACTGTCACAGTTCTTCTACTATTCTCTCTTCCTCTGTTTTCCTGATTTCTAGGAGCTCTACATTCTCTTGCAAAGTGACCATTTTTATGACAATTGTAGCACTCCACTTTAGACCTGTCAAATCCAACTCTTTGACCATTTACATCTAACTTCTTGCCTATCCTCTTGATGAATCTCCTAGCTCTAATTGTCAGCATGGCCATTTCCCATTGTAAATCCATTTCTTCTAGGTCATCGGGATCAATTTGTTCTAGATCCTCTCGTGCAAGTTGAGGGGAATTGGGCTGACTAGATAGGAATGCACAAAATACCATCATCACTTAAAGGTTATCTCCAGTTGTATGTTACTCTTTGAGTATGAGCAGCACTAACTACAAAGCAATGTTATCTGCTTTATTTGTGCTGCTGTTGTTGTTGCTGTTAGTGCTGTTGGAGGACACAAAAGCCACATTTTGTAAATTTTGGCTTGTGTTTGTTGATCATGTAAGTTCAGGTTCATATATCTTTAAGTTGTTGTACAAGTCATCCAAACTGATGGTTTCTATTTCCTCTTTGTTTCTCCAGATCAAAGCATGAGTCTTCCATTCAGATGGAAGACTTCTCAACAGTTTTAAGTTCATGTCCTCTTGTGTAATAACTTCGCCTTGGATCTCCAACTGACTAATAAGTTTTTACAACCTATCAAAAGTTTGATCCATTGTTTCTAAACTTGATCCTGCAAAGTTCTCATATTGTTGCTTGAGTAGAGTTCTCTGAACTTTTTTGGATTCCTTGTTTCCTCCATACCTCTTCTATATGGATTCCATGAGAAATTTTCCATCTTTAAATGAATGGAACTTCAGTTGATCCTTATTTGGGAGTGCCATCAATAGAGGTCCTCTAGCTTTCATCTCATTCCTCCTGTCTTACTTTTCTTCTATAGTAGTAGGTTCATATTCCTACTCAGTTTCTCCAACAGTTCTCTTCAACACTTTGTTACCATTCAGAATTACTTCCCAGAGGGAGTAATCGGTCATGAGAAAGTATTGTTCTATCCTCATTAACCAGATATCATATTCCCCTGGGTTGAGGATATGAAGTCTTGCAGTCAGAGTTGTAGAAGTAGTTTTTGCCTCTATCTTATTACTGAGAAATAGATCTAGTATATATTGTTTGTTTCTTCTTATTCAAAGCTTCACAACAAGCTCTGATACCACTTGTTGTTCCCAATGAACAGATCTTAAACTCCTTAGCTTGATGTAAGGTTTAGTATCCTTGGATAAATCCAAAGGTACTAAGACTGAAACTTTGAGTGTATGATATAAACTATGTAGAATCTAGTTTATACCACTAAGAAGAATAAAGAAAAAGTATGTTTGAGACACAGAAATACAACCAAAATAATAAGCTTTAATATATTAATACAAACACTCTTTGACAGTGTTAGGGTTTACAACCTTGAAGCTATGACAATGACTCGTTTTTGGTACATTGAATTCTATACCCTAGGACCTCCTTTTATACACCAATGAGTCCTAAAAGGCTTACAATACTTTCCTAAGTTATCCTGATCTTTTAAATAAATAACTTATACATATCTTTTATAAAAATAAATCAATACTTATCTTCGTAAGTATTATTGTTCTCCAATCCTTTCTCTTGTCTTTATCCATCTGACAGTAGAAACTTTTCCAAGCAGTTGTAATCTTTCAACAGTTTAAACCAGCAGCATTAACTTTTGAACTAGCAGCACTAATTGAGCATAAAGCAGTAGTAAGTACATAGAATATTTTCTTCATTCTTCATCAGCAGTACTAAGTGACACTAGCAGTACTAACTTTATGCTAGCAGTTGTAACTTTATTCTAGCAGTACTGACATATACTAGCAGTACTAACTTTTGTACTAACAGTAGTAATATATACTAACAGTAGTAACTAGCAGTAGTAACTTTATACTACCAGTACTAACTACTTAGCATAATTTTCATTAGTATCACCAATAGTACAAAGTATACCTAAGCAGTATTAAGTCTAAGAATCAACTTGAAGTTTTTAAATCCCAACATAACCGGAGATTGCGAAAGAGGAACTTAAGCAAACTAAATAACAAAAACCAACCAGAAGGAATATGTAATTTGGCTAAGTCCTTATACCTGATCCACCAGCAGTATTCTCACTAGCAACATAATAATTAACAACATTCTCTTAAGCATTCTCATTGGCAACATTTTCCTCATCAGCAACAACCATCGTCGGAGGTAAACTCCTGGCAACAAATCAGGGGGAGATTTATGCTCATCACTATGTCCCCTAAAAATATCCAGCCGAGTGCTGGAAGCATTATCAGACTCATGCGAAGCATTGGTCAGGATCTTCAGTGGATGGGCCTGGTTGATTGGGATGAGGTATGAGACATGATCAAAACTCAGATCCATAGGCGATGAAGGCTCTTTGTGTACCTATTTATTTTTAGGTTTAGAAAAACTTCCTTCGTCGGCTGATCTCTTCTCGGCAATTTTTTTAGTTTGCATAAAAGCTCCGGCGATAAACTTCGATACCTTTGTTTATCGGATCGTAGGAGGTCGTCCGGTTGATGTTCTTCCTCCGGATACCATTTGGGAGATATCGCCTTCTTACGGTCTTTTATAATCATATTATGTAATATGATGCTTGTATACATAATATTTGCTAATTTCTCTTTGATATACGCCTGTGTGGGACTGGCTAATATAGCCCATTTCTTCTTTAAAACACCAAACGCCCGTTCAACATCTTTTCTTGTCGCTTCATGCATTGTCTTATACTGTAATCACTTGTAGTCATCATCGGCCAAATTTGTAACTGACTTAACAAATGGCACCCATTCCTGATATATACCGTCACAAAGATAATACCCCCAAGGGTAAGTTACGTCGTTGGCCACAAACGAAACCTCTGGTGCTTTACCTAGTTTCAGGTCGTTAAGTAAAGGGGATCGTTGTGTAACGTTGTTCGACCCAGAAACACCAAAAAAAGCGTGTCATATCCATAAGTCGTTTGATGCAACGGCCTCCAACAAAATGAATGGATCAGGACCATGATCACGTCTACAATATTGCGCCTTGTGTGTAATTGGACAACCAAACCACGCCCAATCTGTACAATCAAGACTTTCTAACATTCCCGAAAACTCATGTTTATTTTCGTGAAACGCGTATAGCCTTTCAACATCTGTGAGTGTTGGTTTTCGTAAGAACTCAGGTCCAAAAATGTGTACAATAGATGTACAAAAATTTTCAAGAGATTGACGAAAGTGGCGTTACCCATCTGCAAATACTCATCAAGGGTGTCAGGAACGGTGCCGTATGCTAATTGACGAATCGCAGAGGTGCATTTGATCAACAGGGAAATTCCTAGTTTTCCGGTACAATCTTCTTTCTCACGAAAAAATTCACATTGAAGAGTTAGTTCTTCAACTATACCCGTGAAAAGTGATTGACTCATTCAGAACCTGTCCTCGAAAACTGCTTCTAGAAACATCGGATTGTCGCTAAAATAGACTGCAACTAAACGTTCTTGCGCTCCATAGTAGTCACGATTTATTTTTGTTCTCTTTTGCCGTTTTGGTTTTGGTAAACAAATAAAAAAGACAACGCTCGACTAAAAAAACTCAAGTCACGTTGGATTTTTTCTTCTCTTTCTGCTTGTATCTCTTCAATGTCTGGGAGCATTATTGGTTCGTAATTATCAGCCATAATAGGATTTGTTTGAGTTGTGTGAAAAATAAAGAGTAGAGAGTGTATTTTTTGAAGTGGTGTTTAAAATTTTTGATGTTTAAGGGGTATTTATAGGTAAATAAAATGGTAAGAAAAAAAGTTTTTTTTTAATAAATGTTATAACCATTTAGGGGGGGGGACTTTTTCATAAAGCCTGAAATACAACTTGGTCACCAATATGCTCTTTTCTTTGACCTGGTCACGCGCGACGAATGGGGGATTTATTGGGGGCTCTCGCGTGAGCATCTGCTCACTCACCCTCACAAATCGGTCGGTCACGACCGATATTAGCAGCCTTAGATGCATGTGGTGTGGATACTCAAAAGTACGAGCAATAATTATTTCACTTTCATCCCACATACAACAATGGTTGTGTTTCTTTTTGCACAAGAGTTTCTTCATTCTTTGTTTTCTTCCTTAAGTTCTATTACTATAATTTTTTCTTCAAGCACGATAATGGTTGTGTTTTGCTGCTTTTTAATTTTTAAGATCCTTGTGTTATTATATCCCTTAAGATCCTCAAGATCTATTATAATCTTGTCAAAAAAATAAAAATATATCATAACCTCATGTTATGATTATACCGATTGATTATAAATTCATATTCTATTATAATGAATAGAATCAATATACAATAATCTCAAGTTATTGTTATATTTTTTAAAGAACATCAAGTTCTTTATGTTTTCTTTAGTTGAATCATCAAAACTGAAAATAAGGCATATTTAGGAAAGAGCACCATGTTATTTTTTTTATCTCTTAATTTTTTTTTGGTTTACAAAGAACAAATAAATGTTCTATTGTGACTACATACAAAGAATCAAAATTACATAACCTCATGTTATGTTTAAAAAAATAATTTAGAACATCAAGTTCTAATATGATTCAGTTAATTGGATCACAATAACATAACCTCAAGTTATTATTATTTTTATTTAAGAGCCTTATGTGCTTTGATGATTCCCTCAAGCGAATCAAATATATTTTTCGATGATTCCTAACTGAATCCCGATAATATAAAATAAATTAGAACATCAAGTTCTAATATGATCCGATTAATGGAATCAATAACATAACCTCATGTTATGTGAAAAAGAAAAATAGAATTGTGGTTCTTTGAAAAAAAAATGATAAAATTACATCAATGTAATTCTTTATACATTTTTTAAGATCCTCAAGATCTGCTATGATCTCATCACCTCAAATTATGATGTAAAAAAACAAAAGGGGTGAAAAAAAGTAAGAACATCAAGTTCTACTATGATTCTTTAAAAAATAAATGAATCAAAATGTATCATAACCTCATGTTATGATTACACTCATTTAGTATAGAACCTCAAGTTCTAATTTGATTTGATTAATAGAATCAATAATATAGCCTCATGTTATATTTGAAGGAAAAAAACCCTCAAGTTTTATTATGATTCTTTAAAAAGAATCAAATAACATAATTTCATGTTATTATTGTGTACTTGTTATAGAACCTTAAGTTCTATCATTATTAATTTAAAACTATTTATGTTACATTTCATTTTCTTTATATATTGCTATGCTGTGCTATATATGTCTTTTATAATGTGAACATGTTTACGTCGTAGAAGATGACTATTAATTGTAAATTTTATTTTAGTATTTATGGGTTAATGTGGTTAAAGTAAAAATGAAAAACAAAGTTACTAATTTGTTTATTGTGAGCTCTAAATTAAAACCTGACAAAAACAAATGTTTTTAATGTCCATGTTTTGGTTGTTATGCATCATAGCCAATTTATGAATTTACGCAATTCGATATAATCAATACGAATGAAAAAAAAATCCATTCGGTTTTTACGTTCATCCTAGAACAAAAATAGTATGTTTGTTAATTTTATTTTTCTTCATATATTATGACAGTATGTCAATCATGAACTATATAATTATGTGATATATGTTTTTTTAAATATGACGATGTATGTAATCTTTGTTAAATGTTTCACTTGTCATTTTTATGTAGTTAAAATGTCAAATTCAAAGCTTTCAAATATCGATTTTGATGTTCTTGACATTTCTGAAAAAGATCGTCTCCTTTGAACTTTTGATGCTAAGATTCATCTTACCACTCATATTCTGGTAGAATCAATCAAAATTGAAATAAAGTATTCTTACGAGAGTGTGCCACAACAGTGGTATTCTCCCGTCTTCTTCTTCATTATGAAGACCCCAAAAGAGAATAGTTAGCAACCTCAAGTTGCAACTAAAGAAAAAAAGAGAAGGCAAAAATGAAAAGAAAAAAAGAAAGCCCCCCTTGCAAGAATGTACTAAAATAATGATATTCTTGGTCATCATCTCAATGAAGATTTTAAAAGAGAACATCTAACGGCGAAAGATTCGTTAAATGTATGTCAAAATCTAAAAGAAATATTTGACCATCAAAGCAAGAAATTCTTGTAAATATGTGATGAGATGGTTAATGCCTCGAATATGCTCATATATCGAGAACAATGCCTTGATATAAGTTTTTTCTTAACAAAGCAATGAATGGGTATTTGAACAAACACGATAAACTAGTTTACTAAATTTGCTCCATTCACTTAACTTAATGTGACAACAATAACGATGATAATGTAGATATCGTGATTATGGACGTGTTGAATTTAATTATTGTCGTGTTAATTTAAAGAAATTGGTTGGCAACCTCAAGTTGCAAGATAAAAGATGAAATGATCGACATATAAATCTACATTCCCTCAAGTGAATGTGATGAAATGATCAACGTAATATCTTCATTCTCTCATGTGAATGTAAAGAAATGATCAACATAAAGACCTGCATTCCCTCAAGTGAATGTGATAAAATGATCAATATAAGATCTTCATTCCCTCACGTGAATGCGATAATGTAATGATAAATGTCTAAAGATCATTTATCATGATAAAGGATATGGTCGATTATAAAAATGACAAACCACTATTAGTGGCAGAAATAAGAAATGAGCAAACAAAAAATGTGATGCATGCAAAAATGCAATGTGATGCATGCAAAATACAAGTGTGACAAAGATATTACACACTATATCCATAGATGTTAGAATCTATGCTAATCGATTTTGCTCAGAAAAAGAAATACAAAATTGTCATGAGGAAGGAAGTTCAATATTAAGGATGCATTATATACTCTTGTATCTTCCTCGACATACATTCTACAAAGATTAGTAAAAGCTAATCATTGCCATAACATAATATTATGGGCCATAATTCTAATATTTGTTGGCAAGATCGGTGCCACCATCCCGAGTCATTAATGATGCAAAACTATAGAAGAATAAAATTCTTCAATCTAATGTTGTTATCTTTCAAAAGAAGTTGATTATTAATCTATCAACTAGAATGGGGACTCAATCCCTCAATTTTCTAGAAAGAAAACAAGTGGATATATGTACGCATACATATCCATTTTATGAACCATTTAGAGTTTTAAAATCGATGCATCGTCTAAATGGATCAAAATAGCAACCTCAAGTTTGCATGAATAATAGCTCGACTAAATAAAATGCGAGCATGACATTCCAGAGTTAAGTATTTCATTATGAATATGCGATGATTTATTTTTAAATTATTAAATGATAATGAGAGAGAAATTTTGTTGTTGTATGGGGTCATTTATAATATACACGACAACAAAATTAGCATCATGCCAATATGTTATTATAAATCCTCCATTTTATAAATGGTTTTGATTATAAACCATACATATCCCATTTCAGTTTTTTGTTGTGCAAATTACTCCACCTTATTGCACATATACGGGATATAGAAGAAGGATAATTCCTTCAGGAGGAGAGAAGTAGCTGCAAATTCATAATGAATTATCATATTCTATTGATCCTCGAAAGAAATTTTATGAAATTATTATTCAATGAATAATCTAATAGCCATGCATAAACATTGACCAAAAATAAAGTTCCAGCTACTCATGCTCTGTTTATAAGTTGTCCCTCAAGGACACTATTTTATTATGACATGCCTCAAGCATGGTAGACAAATCGATTCCAAATAAAATCCTCGATGAAAAATATGGAGCATGAAAAAAAGATGGTTGTTCGAGGTATAAAAGACCCCATGATAGTCTCGTAAAGAGACACTAGACATTAAGGTTCCAAATAACCTCAGATAGCTAATTAGATCTCAATAAATTCTATCTTGTCTTGAATCATATGGAATCGAAACAAAATGACGTCGATAAGTTTGTCTACATATAATATATTGCTTGCTATTATGCATAATCAATTAATATCTAAATGTGCGCTCAACAAAATAATTGGCCAACATAAAAAAGACATAGTATCTTACAAATATTTAAGTATTGGAACGTGAAGTTCATACACGTCAATGTGTAAAATCTATTGGATACACATCGGTTTTTGTGCGAAACCGAAATAAATAAATTCACAAAACAATAAGTTGATTATTAAGAAACATATTATCTCGAGGTGGATGTAAATATTCTATTGATATTTTATGAGATAAGTATTTATCTTTCCCTAAAATGGGGTTTATTAGAGCGCTCATATTCTACGAAGGATATGTAATGCCACAAGCACGGTTCACAACTTCAACTTCTATAAATAATAGTAATAAAGTTCTCAATAACTTTATTTGATCAAATTGAAGGAATCCTTATATGGATCATTTGGACGCATATTATTGCTTTGCACATGTCTTTAAGGAATGAGTGGTCCTCAAGTACCATAAATAAGTGAAATTGAGGTTTTGTTGTCAATTTTACAATTAATATGCGTTATTGAGTTTATTTTTCTCTTTTAATATTTGTACACGCATTGTATACTTTTTAACCAATGTATTTGATATTGGGTTGGAAGCTACACATATATTTTGTCATTTTTGCAGGACTTATTTTTAACGTTAACAATTTGGTGGACTCCATTACAAAGTTGTTGTCAACAAAAGTATTCGAGCAACTCGTTTAGAAGATTAGCATGCGATGCTTGAAATATATACATTAAATTGAGGAGGAGCATTATGCGCACCGCACTCTTTTCATTCATCAAGTTTTTATCCCATTGGGTTTTTTCTTGATAAGGTTTTTAATGAGGCAGTCTATAGCGTATGATAAACGATGAATATCCAATGAAGAGTATTGTAAAACATTATATGGGCTATGTATGGGCTTATGGGCCATGCCTATTCATCTTGTATCTTTAAATACAAACTAGGGTTAGACTATTAGCCTTATATATACAGTTCTCTTGTAACCCCTGAAATCAATTAATAATATCTTCTCTCTTCCTTTATATTCTTGTTCATTATTATTCACAACAGTAAATGTTTTATAAATGGTATAGATAGTTTTCATTGTATCTCTTAAAAAGAATACATTTGTCGTTTAATTTTTGAAAAATTATATATCCTCTTACTAGTTGTTCTTACATATATTCCTGCTAACAGGAATCTGACATGTGTCAAAACTAACGGTTTAAATGCGAAAAGATAATGAGTGAAGAAAAACATAAAATATTGTTATGAGTATAGAAAGATATGTAGAAATATAATGTATGAAAATATAATAAAAAACTCTTAATTTTTACTTTGAAGGCCTGTTCTTATTTTTCGTCCAGTAACTCTGAAAATCCGAAAACAACCCTAATCCTTGGTAGTATCATGATCTTTATTTAATTTATCTTTTCCAAAATAGTAAAATACTCGTAGTAAAATGTTAAAAAATTAATCACTTTCCATAAAAAAAATTCCAATTTACAGTACCTCGTACCTACTACCACAAGACCGGTTAGTACATTGAGACAAGGTGGTAGGTGGGACAAGAAGCTTTCAAGTTCATTACTGCTACCTTCTAGGTAGAGCAAATAACTTGCATACTCCCCCATTTTGATTTGTATACTTAAAATATTTGTTTCTTAACATTTACTGTATATCTTTATATTAATTAGTGGAGTGTGCATTTCAAGACATAAATGTTAAAGGTATTAATGTCATGACACAATAATTTAAATGTACAAATCAAATAATAGAGTGTGCAAATCAACTCCCTTTAAGTAGGTTAGCACCTTTAACAAATGCCATTTTAAAAATCCAAAAATAAATCTACTTTTTTATGTTAACTCTTTTAAATAAAATTTAGCCCAGACTTTGGATCTTTAAACTTAACATGACAAACCACGACATTGTCATAATGACATATACACAGCTTAATAATCTTAAACAAATAGTCACCTAATCACCATTAAAAGAAAACTACCCATTTTAGAAGAAAAGAATAATCAACACAACACCTACATATATAGTCTTAAAACATTTCATACACACAACTCAAAAAACCCAAAAATACCCATAAAAGATTTGATCATTTTCATGCAAACTTGATCATTTTTTTTTTGCTCAAATATGATAGGAATACCAGAAAAAGCAAGGACTTTTTTGAACAACAGATGGCTAGTTTTTGTAGCATCTATGTGGGTACAATCATGTTCTGGTATTGGTTATCTGTATGGAAGTATATCACCAGTGATCAAGAGTACTATGGGTTATAATCAAAGGCAGATTGCTATGTTGGGTGTGGCTAAAGATATTGGTGATGCTATTGGGTTCATAGCTGGTAGCTTGTGTGAAGTTGTTCCTATTTGGGTTGTTCTTTTTATTGGTGTTGCTCAGAACTTTTTTGGGTATGGTCTTGTTTGGCTTACTGTTAATGGGACTTTGCCTCACTTGCCTTTGTGGGTGGTTAGTATCTCTATCTTTACATCACATCTGAAGTCTGAACTTACTATATTAAGTAATATTATGATCATGTCCATTTAATTTAGGTGTCAAATACTAATTTTATCATGATCACTTTGTTAATTGACTATGAAGATTGTAACTAGTTGTATTTATGTTTATCTGTGAAGATTTGATACCAATTTGTTTTTTGGATTCCATCTTTGACTTTTACAACTCAAAGGGATATTTTTGGATTTACAAATCTCAGAGCTGCTATATTGGTTACTAGTCTAATACTGATAAGTTAATTGATTAATGAGATATTTTAACGGTTGGTAAAAAGTTTGAGTTCAAAACAATAAATTATAGATGTAACTTTTGAATCTTAGAAGTACTAGCCTTGAGTTGATAAAAATGGAAAGTGCAACTCTTTTGGAACAGAATCAGAATTAGCATCTATTTCTACCCAAATGCATGTATTGTACAGATACTTGTTAGCATTTTCACTTTTATTTTCTAAAGCTTAGAACTTTATTTGCAGCTATGTGTCTGCATATTTGTGGGAACAAATGGCGAAACCTATTTCAATACAGGATCACTTGTTTCAGGAGTCCAAAACTTCCCCAAAAGCCGTGGCCCAGTAGTAGGAATACTCAAGGGTTTTGCTGGCTTAAGTGGTGCAATACTGACACAAGTTTACATGATGTTCAATTTCCCCAATGAAGCATCGATCATTTTTGTTGTAGCAGTAGGTCCTACAATCGTGATCACTTCGCTAATGTTCATAGTTAGACCGGTTGGTGGCCATAGACAAGCTAGACAATCGGATAACATAAGTTTCTTAGCTCTTTATGGTGTTTGCCTCATTCTTGCAGCTTATCTTTTAGCTGTTTTAATTCTACAAGATTTAGTTGCTTTGAACCAGACAACACTCACTGCGCTCACAATCGGGCTCGTGACACTTGTCTTACTTCCGGTTGTGATTCCAATTACACTGGTATTCTTTTCACCTAAATCTCATTCAGAGGAGAGTCTTTTGACTGAAGAAGAGAAGCAAGAAGTGGTTAAACATGAAAAGCAGGAAGTTATTTTCAGTGAAGTAGAAGACGAGGCAACTTCAGGAACTGATTCACTTCCAGATGATGAACGAGAAAAGAAAATATCTCATTTGCAAGCAAGACTCGTGCAAGCAGCTGCTGACGGGGCAGTTAAGGTTAAGAAGAAGAAGGGCCCACGGAGAGGGGAGGATTTTACTTTGATGCAGGCATTGGTGAAAGCCGATTTCTTGCTAATGTTCTTTTCATTAGTTTTGGCATCGGGTTCTGGTTTGACCATTATTGATAATCTTGGTCAAATATGCGAGTCTCTAGGTTATGAAAATCCTCATATATTCGTTTCCATGATCAGTATTTGGAATTTTCTTGGTCGTGTTGCTGGCGGATATTTCTCTGAGCTTGTTGTAAGGTGCGACAAATTCTTTATATTGGGTCTCAAAAGATTCAACTTATATGTCTGTTTGGATGTGGAGGTCATGTACATATACCATATATTAGCATGACTTGCATATATGAATCATTTATTTGCACTATACAAGTTTTTTTTTTACTTTTTGACCTGTTATACTTTTTGGCGAACAGGAAATATGCATACCCAAGACCTGTCGCAATGGCTGCAGTTCAAGTAGTAATGGCATGTTCACTTTTCTACTATGCGGTCGGCGCACCTGGTGCAATATATGTTCTTTCAGTCGTAATGGGATCTTGTTACGGGGCCCACTGGGCCATCGTGCCCTCAGCTGCCTCAGAACTTTTTGGGTTAAAGAGTTTTGGTGCATTATACAACTTTCTTACACTAGCCAGTCCCGCTGGTTCCATGATCTTCTCGGGTATAATTGCTAGTGGTATTTACGACTATGAAGCCAAGATTCAGAGCGATCACGCGGTCATAGACGGTGAAGCACTCACTTGTTATGGAACCATATGCTACTCCATCACTTGTGGGATATTGTCGGTTCTTTGTCTCATTGCATTTTTCATGAGTATGACTGTTGTTTATAGGACTAAGAGAGTCTACGCTCAGCTTTACGGGAGCTCGAGGACTTAATTGTGCGCTCATGGTATGAAACATTTAGGACTCGAAAGATTTTTATCCCACTAGATGGAGGCTTTTTGGCTTTCTATATTCATTCTTTTGTACACTGCTAGATTTTGTTTGTATTGTGCTATGCAGGATGGATAATTTGTAGGTTGTAACAGTTACATCACATTATTGATGTCATAAAGTTTCGTGATTAAAATTGTATACAAATTTAATCTTCTGTGTATAAGGTTTTACTTTGCATCGTCAACAATGATAAAGAGATAAATTGGAAACTCCCAGTCAATAATTCCAAGGGTCTTCACTTAAGTAACATCATATTTACGTTGATATACGTTCACATAACGTGCGTAAACATATCTTATACAAGTATATCATTTTTATCTACATTTCCAACATGCTGATTAGCTCATAGTAGTTCTAGGTTGATTTGAGTTAGGTATGTTTGTGATTTGTCACGTATTTTGCTGTAAAACTAACACTTATATTTGAGAGTGCATAGTCTCTATGTAGGTTTTTTAACAATTGGTTAAGGGGCTTCAAGTATAACAGGCAAAACTGACTTTGAAATAAACTTAATTGTTTAAAACTTGTGTGGTCAATTTGTGAAAATTAAACTTCAATTTTATTAATGGGTCATCACTTGACCCGGTTTTGACCCAAGTAATATGCGAACTCATATACAAATACTTATATCCTCCTACTCAACGTGCCTACTTATCTTTTTACTCATACAATCATGTAACATGTCTAATGCACTAGTCATCGCTCTTAATTTGATTAACTAATCTGTGCGCTTATCTTAATCTCTTAAGTAAGAAGATATGTAAAACCAAAATGTAAAAGGAAAGATCATTTTCCATATAACCAAGCTCCATTTTCTTACTAAAATCAACATGCAATGTAACCGTATATATTTAACCATCAAATACACTGCGGATTTTGCATAAATGGAGCTTCAATTCAACAAAAAGTAAAGCTCAAATTGTCTTACTATCAAATCAAAGGTTTAAAATACAAATTAAAGGTATAAGCAACAATTTACCTTAAATTTCGCCTTATATCATATTTGATAAAATCGTAACTTTATTCATCAACAAATTAAAGGTGTGGGAAAAAAACAAAACAAAAAATACCATGGGTCATAAAATATAAATAAAGTATTGTCATAACAAGTCCTTCAACTCTTTTTTTTTTAATTTGACAATGCCAGTAATAAACACTATATGTTTTTTTTAAATGTTTTTGTTTTTGATGATTTTAAGCCAAGAGCATATAAATGATACTTTTGTGTATTCACTTGTAAAATCTTGATAGATTCATTTGTACATGATCAACTCCAACTTCATATCAAATTCACACCATTTTCATCAAAAACACAGTTGACTTTCTGAAAAAGTCAATTAACTAGTCTAAATTCTAATTATACATATATTCAATAAAGTAAAACTTGTGATAGTAAACCACTTTTATATCATCTGAACCATCTCAAAATATGTTTACACTTAAGCCAGTTTTGGTCACATTATTATAGGTATATAAGTCATTTGTTTGTACATTGAAGTCGAGAGAATATGCAGACATTATTCTTCTTATGCAAGGAATTTAATAACTTTGAAACTATTTTTAGTTCTAGTGGCCAGACTACAAATAAATTAACTTATAGTTACACTTCTTGTGGCCAAAGTGTGAAAAAAGTAAAACTTAAACAAAATACCAACTTCATTTTTCTCCCGGGTCTTTCTTCTTGACCCGCCTTCAACCCAAGTATGACCCGAATCAAAACTGCCCCAATTTGACATATATTTGTGATTTGTCACATATTTCTTCATAAAACTAACACATTTATTAGAAATGGTATATTTGAAAGTACACAATGGCTAAAAAGGTATTTAACATGTTGTTGAGGGGTTTCATACATTCATTATATATCTGGCAAAACTAACTCGTTTGTTAGATATGATATATCTGAAAGTACAAAGTGGCTAAATAAGCATTTAACAAGTTGTTGAGAGGCTTCAAGTAGGCAAAATTGACTTTGAAATAAACTTGAGTGTTCATAACATGTGTGGTCAATATGTGAAAAATCAAAACTTCAGTTTTCTCATGGGTCATTTTCTTGAATCTTGACCCGGTTTAGATCCAAATAAAAGATCTGAATCCATCAACATATGAAATCAAGCCAATGTTCTTTACTAAAGGCAACATGCAATGTAACCTTGTATATTTAATCATCAAATACACTACTACTGATCATTTTGCATAAATGGAGCTTAAATTTAACAATAATTTATGCTGGAATGTCTCACTATGTAATTAATGGTTTAAAATACAAATTAAAGGTGTAAGCAAAAATTTACCTAAAATTTCGCCTTATCTCATATTTGATGAAATCATAACTCCATTCTTCAAAAAAAAGTTCATCAAAACCTGAGTCTCAGAACACTCTATGTTCATTACATTGTATAAAATTCAGTAAATTTGATGAAAGTCAATACTAATACTTTGACTAAAAAAGTCAAATGGTTTTGTTTTTTATGATTTCAACCCAAAGAGCCTATAATGATACTTGTGTATGATCATACATCACTTGTAAAACCTTCATAGACTCATTCAGTCATTTGTACATGATCATCTTCAACTTCATATCAAATTCCCAGCATTTTCATAAAAACACAGTTGACTTTCTGAAAAAGTCAATTATTTTGATTGTACTCCGTTGATTAATTAGTCTAACTTTTCTAGTCATACATATATTCGATAAAGTAAAACTTGTATTAGTAACATAAAACAATTCTACTCTAGGCTTAAACTCACTCATAGGTTCTACCAATATGATATCCAATTATAACTGTAAGAGTTTTTAAAAAGCTTCAAATTCTCATTTAGGGTATGTTTGTCACTAGTAGGAGCTGGAGCGGATCGCTGGAGCGGGTTGCTGGAGCTAGTTGTTGGAGCTTATTTTTACATGCTAGTTTAACTAGCATGCCATTTAGTAGCTTATTTTTTTGCATGCTCCTTCAAGCTGTGTCAGCCAAACGAGACTTATTTTTAATGGTAGCTTATTTTTCTAAAAAAAATAAGCTCATGCTACGATAAGCTCTGATAAGCTCGCGCGCCAAACACTAAATTCAGGTCTAAAATATGTTGATTAGAAAGAAAGGTATGGACTACAAGTTAAAGTTATAAAAGCCTCTGCTTTATGTCCTCTATTTCCAGTACGCGACTAGTGTCAACTGTATTTGAGCAATCCCATTCAGACTAGTGTCTCAACATGAGTATATACCAATCTCACATTTCAGCCACACGATCAACACTCATTTCTTCTTGGTGGAAGTTTTCTTCGCCTTTTTATTTTTAAATCCTCCACTCTCCTGTCAAAACAACGGATACAAATGAATGAAGGCTGAAAACAGATTGCTATAAGACAAAAGCAACAATATCTATCTCAAATCATATTTACACGCAAAAATAGAAGCTTAAAACAAAGTTTATCAATTATAAAGCAAAACAAGGTGAGAAAGTTGGGAGATATAATTGAGCAGAAGTACCTTTTTATAGTGAATGTAAGCAGCTTTGCCAGTCATTTCTTGCCCATTTTTACTTACATAAACCTGAAAGTAGAAGCAAATTTTATTCACATCTTACAACAAATAAAGAGATGCAATCAAAAGTAGGTGGTGGCAATTCCTAACACGAAAAACGACCAAAACCGACACTGAACTAAACTAGCAGGTCTGGTCTAAACAGTTTTCTGGCCGTGGGTGTTAACCAGTTGACCCAGCAACCCGTTTGAGTTTTTTTTTTATTTTAGATAAATCATGTTTATTATGGGTTAAACAGGTTAAACAAGTCAACCCACCCACCAGTTTAGAAAAACGGGTTGAATAGGTAATGTTCGTGTTATGTGTAAACGGGTTAGGATTGACATAACTGACCTAACTACTTAAACATGTCGTGCTCGGGTTAAGGTGTTCTGACATGCCAATCCAAACCCAAACCCGTCCCGTATTTGGTTCTAACAGTTTCTAGATTTGAAATGACTACAATAACAGTTCCAACTTACCTTCTTCCCATCGCCATTTGTGAACCAATGCCCCGTCCCTTGACCATCCGCTTGAACCCTTCTCTTGCCAGCATCTTTTGTAATCCCTTTCGCAGTATTAACTTTAGGATTAATGAAACCATGTGACGTTTCTTGAGTCTTTGATTTTCTTGAATTTTTCCTTGTTGAGCTTGTCTCGGCTTTATTAGTTCTAGCCGCATGTTTAGTTTTGTCACCACTACTAAATTGACCCCTATAAACACAAGAAATACAACAAAAAAAACAATTATTAAAAAAGTCATTTGCATAAAACCCCTTAAAAGATATCAATAATATAGCATAACTAACTTACATGTAATCGATGTTTGATGTACTGGGCTGCTCATAACCTCTATTTTCTGCATTTAACGGAAAAAAGTTGGACAAACGAGTTCGCACAAGCTCTTGGACCCTCAAATCATTATGGAAAAAATACTGATGTGCTGGCGGGCGAGGGTCACCCAAATCTACTACACTGTCCATAACATGACTATTATGGTTGCTTTTTCCAATATTACTCTCAACTTTTCTTTTTTCTTTCATGGAACCAAAATATTCCTCACAGACCTCATCTAGTGCAGGTGTCGGGATATGGAAACTCTTCTCGTGTCTAAAATCTTCCCATAAATCTTTTCTAACTGGAGTATCGAGTGATTCACTTAATTTTCTCGGCTGATTTAAACATACATATTTCCCCCTATTCAAATAAGGTTCTGACTTATTGCAGGTCTTGTTAACTTTACTGATAGAAGGAATATCAGAATCAGAGTCGGAATCAATCAGCTGAAACTTTCTAAGAGGACTGACAGTTATCTTTGGAAACGGTTGTTTGCTGCAGCTTGTGATTACGGATTCCGGCGCATTTGAGACATTTGACAGATTTTGCTTTGTTTTTCCTGATTTTCTGGTCAAAACACCTACTCCGGTAAGCGGGAATTTGGAACTGTTACTGACTGAATAGTGGGGTGTTGGAAGAGGCTCATCTACATTTAGCAATAATAACCAGTGAATATGGGAATGATAAACAAGCGCACGTGACAGTAATTAGCACACTGGTTTAAGATATGTCAGACTGCAAATAACTTTATGGAATCTTATAAATCATTTAACTAACACAGTTATCATCCCATTTATGCGAAGTTAATTAACGTGGTGATCCCGAATATCTTTGTGATCTTTCTTGGACTACAAAGAATCACAAGTTGCTGCATATTTAAGCGTTTACGTCTGAGCTAAATACATTTCGATTTCAGATATGAAAAGTCATTGGTAACAATTAAAACTTTGTTGTTTATTTTAAGACATAAGTAAGGGTGTATAATAACCGTCCAAAGGGGTTGTAAGTTGTAGCCCGAGTGCCCAACGACACTAATTCCCTAAATACACCAAACTTGCTACATTATCATAGAATTAACTAAATATATTACACAATGAAGTTATCAACAGTTACTCGTAAGTCCATCCACCCATAACATACAGAAAACAAGTCCAGTTTGTTGTTATTAATAGAGTTCAAAATAGTGTAATAACTGGCTGCCCCGATAAGAAATTACAGAATCACAAACGTTGTGTTTCTCTTTATGAAATCAAACTGAACCTACTAAAAAAAGCATTAATGGTGCTTAGGATTGCTCTTAATATCTGATTATTACGTCTTGAAACACCAGATAATCAGTATGTTTTAGCGTTTGCAAGATGCTAACTGATTGTGATTTTTGATATTATTTATAAACTTAGTATCACATTCGGATTACTTCACCAAACACTAGCACAACTAAAGGGTACTCAACTTATTTGCTACTTCCATAGATGGAATTTGACAAGTTTAATTGGAGGGCCAAACTTTTTTTTCTTCTTTTTTTTAGAACGGCAATTTTTCACACCCTATACCACCTAACTCGTAATATATATTTCACAAATGCCTCCAACGAGGCTTGAAACCACAACCTCCGGTTGGTGGGGAGCTCACATACCTCTAGACAAAAGGTCTTGGGTCTGTAACGTATTTATTTAACATTCCTACTACTACTACAAAGTGTAAACGCTAAAAATGTACGTACTTGTGGCTAAAATTTTTTGGGGGGCCAAAGACCCCTCCCGGCCCCCACTAAGTTCCGTCCATGGCTACTTCACTCGCCAAACACCCTCAAAACACATTAATCAGATAAGTAACCAAACGTAGTATTAAACAATCAGTTTTACCTTTAGCATTATTATCTTCGGGCGACGAAAAGTCCTCGATATCATCATCATCATCATCAACAACCACTGAACCCAAATCCAATCTACTCGTACCCTTTCTGGAACCCAAAAGCCCCCCATCCACCACACTACACCCGCGCCTTAACCGCTTCAACCTCGGCCTTACTACCTCCTCATCGTTCTCATCATCATCTGAATCAGCAACAGTTAGCGTCTCAATCTCAAACTCATCATCATCATCAGCAGCAGCTACTGAAACAGCTTCCAAAACCCGATTCGATGTGATTTGGGGTTCTGGGAGATCATCGAAGTCGAAACCTAATGAGAATGAAGGTGCTTCAAAATCACCCATTCTATTTTTAGTTATTATTAATGTGAATTGAAAGTGTTTAGGGTTTGATTAATGTGATTATATGATGGATTTGATTTATTGATTCGTGTTTTGTAAGTTGTTTTTCAAAGTTATTGGGGTTTTCAAAATGTGTTTTTTGGCGGGTTTTGTCTTTGTTGAAATGATTTTGTGGCGCCCTGTGTTATGTTTTCCAAAACAAACGAATACCAGCGCGGCAGAAATCCTAACCGTAAATAATTGTAGTGTTAAAAAAGGGTTATAAACGAAAAATAATACTACAAGTTTGATGGGATGGATATTAAACATAATGTTTTGAAATTTGGTTCGAGACCCAGTCGATTCAACCGGTTCTGATCGAAAAAATAAATTAAATTAAACCGTTTTTTATATTTTCGAAATGAGCTAGTAAAATCTTTCATTTCCATTTGTTTGTTAAAAAATAAAAATTAATTAAGAAGGTTGTTACATTTTTAAATTAAAAAACTATTTTTCTTTATCTATTTAAATTTGGTATTATCTTTGTCAAGGTGTAAACATGTGTTAAATTGCTTATGTAAAGTAAAAAAATATCATAAAAACTTGTACACTAACATAATGTCAGAGTTAAAGTTTTTATCAAATTCTAATGTTGACAATTTTAAATTTTTAATTGACGTTTTCAAAAAGGTTCATGTCTCAAAAAGTTTAAATTAATTTGAATTTCATATTGCAAATTTGAAATTTCTCAATGTTCGAAGTTATGAAAAAAAATAAAAAAATTTGAAATGATTGAGATTTTTGAAATAGTTGTAAGGACGGTACATCAATATTAATAAATTTAAAAACTTTAGTGGAGCATGTCTCAATCAGTAAATATCAATAGCAAAAAACTGATATTGATTCAGTCGAGGCAAAAAGGAGCTTCACATTCAAGCTTTCTTTTTTGTTCGATTTTGAAGATGGGGCTCAAATAAACAAATAAAAATATCAAATATAATAACACGAAGTTTATTCATAGTTTGCATTGTGAATACCAACTCCAAATAATAACACACACCTTTGAGATTAATGCAAAATGAATTTTCACCCCTCCATGGAAGTATGGAGGGGGTATTTATAGTCCAAACACAACTAAACTGTCCTCAATAGTCTAATCTAGTCCCTGCGTGTTTGGCTATTAATGATCTAATGTAATTCCGGATAGATAAGTCAACATATTTTAAGGCTAACATATTTATACATCTGGAAATACGTGGGCCTACAAGGTCACACACATTTACACTTAGATATCATTATATTAATGTTTATAATAATATATTTGTATATTATACCTTTATTATTAATCCTTAAGATTATTCACCCGAGGTATTCATAAATGCATTTATGAAAGACCCGCCCGACCCGGTTTGTTTTGATTTTAATCAAATCAGTCTCTCTTCTCTCATTTGCACCACACGTGTCCTCATACGTGTTTCTTGATATGCATATCCAGCTCTCTCACAAATCCTATGCATATCAAGAAACACACAGCATACCCATCTCCCGCTCATTTTCCTTTCGGTCACCGGCATCATCCAAAAAGCGGCGACCTCCTCTGACCACAAGGTCCCGTTTTCTCAACTCATGATGTCTTTCTTTTTAGTTTTTTTATGAGATTGTGGTTTGGTTTTAACAAAAATATAAGTTGGTCATGATAAATTATCCGAATCTTGAAGATTTTTTTGTAATTATCTGTTTTTGGTTTCTTCTTTTAATAGGTTTCTACCCGAACAACAAGAAGCCACCTAGAAGCAAGCCGCCGCCGCCACCCTGCTGCTGCTAATGGGTCTGTGGATGGAAGAAAATTGTTAGTTAGATTTATAATTATTATTTG
>BQNB010008401.1:0-44360 GCA_026074375.1 Tanacetum coccineum
TATCTTCACTTGTGCAAATTATGAGCAAATATTGGCAGCTTTTATCTTACTAGCGTATTTTTTATACTAGAAGAGCAAAAATATGAGATATTCATGTTTAATAAACGATTATTTAAGTTTTGTAATGATATATCTTCACATGTGCAAATTATGAGTAAGGATTGAAAATTTGATCTTACTAGTGTATTTTTTAAATGAGAAGTGCAAAATTATAAGATATTTATGTTTAATAAACGATTATTTAAGTTTTGTAAGTATGATAACCGTTGATTTTTCCTAGGTCATAGTATCCTATATACTACCAATTCATCAATTTTCTATAGCAAAACTCATAAGTTGACTTTTGTTGACTTCTATTACACTGAAACAGTTACAATTTAACCGACTATCGAACGATAAATTTCTATTTTTATGAACCACTTTTGATTCAAATTTCTATTTTTCTAAACGTCTACGATCTCATTTAATCACTTACCGGGAAATCTTCCCGCGCATAGTGAAAAACGTCACCAACGCGTACCGGCACGACAATAAGTTAAATTATGTCTAAATATCTTGAGTAACGTTTGCACAAAAGGCAAATTTATAGGTTACGTTAACGAGAACGGAAAACTACTCGAAACTTAAATCAAGTCCGATACTAAAAATAAAAACGTTAACTACAAATAAATTATTTTAACATTTTAAGACATCTAAACATAGTTACAACATATGCTTAATTACGAGAAAACTTTTGGGTCACATTTTAAATCAGGAACAAAGATAAATAGATAACCCGACAAGAGACAAAATCAACTATGATTCCTTTCCTAGGATCCTTAGCCGATTCGGACCACAAGGGAACCTTAAGGCTTATTTTTAGCTTGTGTGTCTCTTGCATGCACCTTTATTTTGTCTCATTTTAATTCAAAACACACACACTACACCAAATTTCACACACTAGAAAAATCTCTCCTCTCTTGCTCACATTTGGACACAAACACACATAAACATCCTCATTTTTCCATTTCTTGATCAAGAACAGGAAGGTTTAAGTTCATCCGGGTTGATTCTATTGGTGTTTGGGTATATAAAAACAACATAAAAGTTGTTGTCTAAGCTTAAATCCTTTTCAAAACCCTCTTTTATAAGTCATTTTCTTTCAATAATCTTTGTACTTTTGGTAGTCTAATGATGCGTTAATGCTAGTTGTACAATGCGTTTTGTAAAATCTAGACTTTAAAATATACGAAAGACTAATGTAGGGTGCGTTTGGTTCGTACTAAGCAAAAAGGAAAAACAAGGAAAATGACATTTTCATATTTTGGTTGTGGTGGTAAAATAATATTTGATATCAAAAAGCTTATTTTTGTTTTCGGCTTATAAATAAGCCATTCGTGGCTTATCCAAGCTTTTTAGGCTTATTTTGGCCTCGACCCAAAAAGGGAACGAAAAAGGATTTTGTATTTTGGCTTATTTGAGTTCCGGCTTATTTCGAGCGCTTATTCGTGGCTTATTCTCATACTTATATGGACTTCGAGCTTATTTACTTATTTTAGGCTTAATATAGCTTAATATTGGGCTTAAAGGGCCATGGCCCAATAAGGATTATAAGCCGCTGCTAATTTTGCCTTATTGGCCTTGGCTTATTATTATTTGGACTTATTTCTAGCTTATTTGCATCTTATTTTAAAAACTATACGGATTTATAGGTTATCGCTTATATTCGAGCTTAATATGACTTATTTGAGCTTATGGCTCTCGGCCCAAAAAGAGTCAAATAAGCCGTAGCTTATTTGTGCTCTTATTGGTCTCAGCTTATTTCTATTACTTAAGCGACTTATTTCGTTTGTATTTGGAAATGCCAATATTGAATCGTTATGACTATTATTGGTACGCTTTATTTTGGAATACTAATACTAATACCAAGACTAAAATTTATATTTGAGTTTTCGACATGTTTCGCTTTCGGCATATTAAGTTGGGATACTTAGTCTTATTTGAAACAAATTTGGTTTTTGGTACAAATATCGAACTAAAGCATAGAAACCATTAATGGGCCATAAGGCCCAATGACTAACGGACTAAAATTTGAGCTAAACGTTTATGGACTACTAATGGGCCATAAGGCCCAATAACTATAAAATCATAAACTAAAACTTGTGTTATTTTCATATATATATCGTACAATTTGTCGTCGCATGTAAATTACTAACTAAAGTATTTCACTTTATTTAAACATTATTGACTTTGATTTGATAATTGGGTTATCTAGTGGACTCGAATTAGGCTAAGACTTAACTAGTAATTTCGGGCTAACAATTGGACTTTTGGCCCAATAAGTAGAAAACAAGTAAAATTAGACTCCTAAAGCGAATTATTGAATCAACTTATGAAAAATTTGGGTTTAATATAGGTCTAGGATCGTCAAGATAGACATTTGAAATATGGTTTGATAAAACGTGGCGAGAATATGTGTGGAGTTCTAAACAACTCCTTAGATCGTTTAAGCTCAGTTTGATTAGAACTTATATCTAGGATTAACAATAACAAAGAATAATAGAATGCACAGCGGAATAAACATTAAGAACATTCTTATTATTGCCTAAACAAGTTTTCATCATCATCTTTATACAATGACTACTACAAGCCCCACTTCTATATGATCAATTCTAGAACGTGTTATCTAAACTATAACAAGGAATTAAGATCCTTGAGCTGAAACACACATACCCTAAGGCTCCCACTTAGAAACTTGACGCCTAACACACCAACACACTATTTTGTTTTACATCTTTAGACACACAAAAACTATACGACCTAGATACTCTTTTATATACTAAGAAATTAGGTTTACAAAGGAATTAGTATTAGAAAACAACAAAATCTTCCAACTTTTTACATTATCTTCTAAGAAATCTTCTGTAATCTTCTATCTTTTGAAGAATTCCTTCTTTGTCTTTTAAGTCCTTCATCTTTCATATGTTTTGTCTTATCAACTCAAATATAATTCCCAACAATCTTCCCCTAGTTGATAATGACAAAACCATATAAGCACAAACTTCCCCTAAAGCTAATATATATGAAGAAATAAGGATCTATGCAATTCCACCAAGGATCTATAAGTTGCACATCTTCTTTGTAAATCTTCTTCCCCTTTTTGTCATAATCAAATAGGGGACTAAAGTATGCAACTTTGATTTTGACAACCACGAACCACTATCACACTTCTAATCCAGCCTTCCAACAACTCAAATTACCCTCCATGACGCGCTTTAAGATAAATGAACTTGAGTAGTAGAAACTTAAACTAGCAGTAGTAATAATAACTATCAATAGTAAAAACCTTCACCTCGATGTAACATATAAATGGTTAAAACATTTTAACAATAAGCTTCCCCTGAAACCCATATGTTAACCATTTCTGAGCTTCAGTTTTCTGTATGGGGTGGGGGGGGGGGGGGGGGGGGGGGGGGGGTCTATGTAATGATTACTGATGAAGAAAATTAAGTATTACAAACTTGATGCTGAAGTAGAATAACACAAACTTGTGTCTTATATCTTGTACTATCCACGTGACTTCGAACTTATAAATAAATCTGTGAAATATAAGTAGATCGCAACCTCTTGACAAAATCCTCATCTTCTATGAGACACATAACCAAAGTGATAGCAAATGTGAGCATTGAGCACCATAAGTTAGATCACACACCTTTGCTAGATTTGTCAAGTCTTCGTCACATCGTTTTTAAGCACGAACAAGAAACCTCTAAATGTTGTAAGCCATTTGAGATATGATAAAACACAAACTTGTGAAACTCCACTTCAACTCCAAATAAGTGATAAACAATCTTCTTCGTAACCAATTAAATAATCCAAAAACAAGCCTTTATAATCTGTTAAGAACGTGTAAACCAAATCCAATATGTGTGTGTTGTCTAACTTCTTCAAAGTCAGCCAAGAACCAAACTCGTGTGTTATCCGTTATCGCATAAAGCTAGCAGCATAAACATATTTAATACTGGCAGTACAAACACACGAAATAAGCCTGGCAGCATTAACTGCTTAAAAATACTCTAGCAGCATTAACTGATAAGGCTAGCAGTATTAACTCTTTTATGCTATAGCAGTATTAACCTTCATGTTGGCAGCATAAACAATTTGAGCAACACTAACTACTTTAATAAGGTTAGCAGTATCATTGGCAGCACCAATCAAAGCTTGTAGCCTTAATATACATGTTTCAAATCCAATCAGCAGTATTAACTCGTTCTTGTAGAAGCATTAAGTTGCATTGGCAATATTAAGTTTACATAAGCAGCAGTATCAACTTATAAGCTTAGCAGTACTAATATCCAACTAACAGTATAAACTTTCAACGATATAATTGTAATAATTGCAATGAGTACAATTATCATGGAAAATAGTATTATCATGGAAAACAATATTATCATGGAAAACAATATTATTTCCCTAAGCTCATGAATCATATATTTAAACTCAATAGAACCGAGAGCCTCTATCCGAAGACATAGTGGGAGCTACTACCCAAAGAGATACTGGGAGCTATTACCCAAAGAGATACTAGGAGCTATTACCCAAAAGAAACTAGGAAATGTCCTTTATGGGAAAAAAGGAGGTGAACTTATGCAATAATATAGTCAGAATAACATATCAAAAATCAAAATCACTTATGTTTTAATTTGTATAAAACAACATTTATCCCCCTCGCGGGTTTATAAACATATAAATAAGTAAAGGCGCGGCTAATAAACCTTACCTTAATAGTACCAAGAAATCTGATTGATGTAAAAAGTATAATATCGTGAAAGTAACAGGCAAATCGCCTCTGCACAACCTGGGGTAATATGTTAAGTCTTAGTGGTGATGTTATGTTTCAAAACTTCATGATGTTTAACGTACATGTTTGATTTATCGATTTATGGAAATATTGTATCACTGTTCGGGCTATCATAATCCAGAGGCCATGTAGTATTGTTTGAGGAGTCAGGGCACTCTGAATCGTAAACCCAACAAACTCGTCAAAACAAATACTCAAACGGAACCCCTCACATGAAACTCCCTAGTAACGTGATACGATAAGATTTTAAGTTTCTTCAAAAGCTAGTCGGTGATAAATTACGTTAAATATATAACGTAATTGATTTATAATGCGTCGATCGATGATTAATAACGATTAATGTGTTTGGGTTTTTGAAATATTAAAAATAAAGAAGTTTTATAATATTAATATATATTTTTATAATTTGTATAAAAATATTATATTTTATATTTTTAAGAATACAAAAATGGCAATATATACCCTTGGTTTATAAACTTTTACAAATTTAGTCCTTTATGTATAAAGTATATATAATTTAAACCTTTAACTTTGAAAATTGGCAAGATAGGTCCTTATAGTTATAACTTTAGGAAAATGACATTTTCAGCCCCTTTAGTTATAATTTTTAGAAAGTTACGATATATACCACTTGCATGGAAATATTTTACAAATCAAGTCCAAAAAGCCATGCAAGCTTATTTTAGGATTCCAGATGATATTTGTAGGTTATAGCTTATTAGAATAAGCAAAAATAAAATGTTCTAACGTAAGAAAAGTTTAGAAAAAAGATTCGTTAGCTAGAAAATCAAAATGGATCGTTTTTATGGTTTTAATAAAAAACACATCGGTTTGAAGATTCAAAGCTTCAAACAAGAGTTCATATATGATCTTAAGAGTATTATGAAAATTCTAATACAGATTATAAGCTTATTGAATAAGAACTAAGCTTACTTGAGCTATAAATGGGTCGAAATGGGGTTTTCGGGTTCGCACGCCTAGTAACGACTTCAAGGGCTCCTTTTTCTTGATTCTTAGCTTCTATTTTGAGCTTAGGGACTTCACTTGATCCTTCTTGGTCTGAGTTAAAACTCCATTATTATACTTGATGAGTTTTGAGGTATGTTTGAATGGTTTGTATGGATTCAGCTATTTATAGGGTTGAAACACCCTTGGTGCCCAAGTTTTAGCTATGAAAGGTGTCAAGACTGTAGATAGATAACTAATGGAGTCTATAGGGTGAGTGTTGTAAGCTAGAAGTGTTGATTTGCAAGGTGGAAGGTATATGAGGATTTTCAGCTACAAGGAGGTCACAAGGAGGTGTCTAGAAGCCTTGGAGCTTAAGGGTGGTGATGGAGGTGCTTGTAAGGTGCTAGGGTGGCTGCTAGGTGATCTCATGGTGATGCAAGGGAGGTGATTGAGGTGTTTGGTTGCTAAAAATGGGTAAAAATACAAGAAAAGGGGTGTCAGGTTCATTTCATTTCAGGTTAGGGTTTTAGGGTTTTAATTCATGTTATGGTTAGGGTTTAAGATAGTTTAGGGTTTAGGATTAGTGTTAGGATTAAGGTTTAAGGTTTAGTTTTAAGTTTTAGGGCTTAGTTTTAGGTTTAAAGTGAAATTAGGGTTTTAGTGTTTTGTTTAGGGTTAAGTTTGATTTAGGGTTTTTAGATTACTTAGGGTTTTTAAGTTTGAGGATTTAAGGAGTCTTGCTTTTAAGTGCTTGTACCTTGGTTAAAGTGGTGTAAGAAACTAGAATGAATTGGAAGTAAAATAACATATTTTGACTTTCTTGGCATTATTGACATTGTACATTAAGCTTTAAAAGCTGTACATTGTTTTTGGAGGAAAAGTTATTAAAATATGGTTGCATTGTACACTTGTAACACATTGATTGTAAAAAGGCTATACATACATTCATTTTTTAATGTAACTACATATAATTAGGTTTTGACGTTACGTAATGTTAATGCTTGATTTTGAAATAACGTTTTGAAAAGTTACATTAAATGGGTAATGTACTTGGTAAAAATGAGATTAAAGATATTAGACCTTGACATAAAATGATGATTTACATGAGTAACATAGATGGAATAGTCATATGTAGTTGCTGTAGTCTCGTTTACTTTAGAATGTAAAGTAGGTTACATAATGGAATGGAATAAAAACGAAAAATATTCTCGTGAAAAAGGTTTTACTTAATATAGTAAGTAGATATTACATTGATGAAAATACTAGAAACTTACGGGTTGTTATAGTTTCCCAACCTTACAGATATCTCGTCCATAGATTTAGTTGAGTGATGGAGTGATGGTTTGGAAATAAAAGTCCTTAGTTTTTGCAGTCCCGCAGGTCAGAGACATACTACTTTGGTTGCAAGTCTGACACTTAATAGTGCAAACTCCTGTGTGATGCGGGGTGCATCTTGTACACAAAGGAAGGATTTCATGGTACCTTTTTTTTCAGTATACCTTTTGTTCTTAGTTAGGGTGGCAGCATAAGTTCTAATAGTTTCTTGCCTTCTATTCTGCTGTTGGTAGTAATCATTATTATGGTTGTGATTGTTGTGGTTATTTTGATAGCTTTCATTGTTGTGATTGTTGGAGAGGTTATTGTTTTTGGATCATTAGGGTAGTTGTTGTTGTCGGTGGTGTTTCTTCTATCCTCAAACTTTCATTTGTGTAGAATTGTGTTTTATTACCTGCTCCATCAAACCTCTGGGTATGGTAATGGCTTCCTCTAGAGTTTAAGGCTTTAAAGCGGTAACATTTCCTTCAATACTTCTGGGTAATCCCCCGATAAATAATTCCATGAGTTTCTCATAATTTGGAACCATAGTTATGCATAAGACTGCTAATTCCTGGAATCTTCTAACGTAAGTTTTGAGATCATTTCCTTTCACAGCCAAGTTGTAAAATTTGTCTTCTATTTTCTTGACTTCAGTTCAAGGGCAATACTTATTGGTCAAGAGCCTTTTCAATTCGGTCCAGGTGATCCTGTTGGCTTGTTCTATTCCAATATGTTGGGCGTATGCATTCCACCAGGACAAGGTGTCATCGATTAGAGTACCAGTAGGAAATGTTACTATGTCTTCCTCGACACACTTGCTACGAGAAAATACTAATTCAATACGTTTAAACCAGCGGATAAGGCCAACAACTCCTTTTGTACCATTGAAATAGGAAGGTTGACAACTCATAAACCCTTTGTAGTTACTTATTACATTCCTATTGGTATTTACCATGGTAGCAGCTTGTGCTTCCAGAGCTACAGCAAAACCATTAGCAATCAGTTGCCGGATGGCAGCCTGAGTCATAGTTGGTGTTTCAGATGTTGATGTTCTCTTGGGAGGCATCTATCAATATATACAAGACAACATAAAATAAGAACCCATAAAATGATATAGTCATATCACAAGTTAAGGTATGAAAATTCTCATTATAAAATACTTGTGATCATTCTTTGATATTACATTGTAGGATATAACAGAAAATTTTGGAATTTAAGACTTCCAGAGATAGATACAGAGATAATGGAGTGAGTGATCCAATAGGAGGCTTAGTGTTTCTAGGTACAAAGGTTTGAGAAAATCAGATGGTAAGAGAATCACAGTAATCCCGGATAAAGATATAAGTCATCATACTACAGGATATAGGATAGACAATTTCGACATACACAATTAGTATTATGAAACAACGAGGTATAACGGAATCACCACTGTAAAAATAACTTGTCTATATAATTTGCATAGCAAAACTTAACAAGTGTCATTATTCATACATCTAGTGGTTAGATTCTAGAAAGCTGTAAACGACACAGATCTAATTTGGTGGTTCTCCCTTGTTGTTTTTTGAAGTATTGGATCTTGTTTAGAAGACTCTTTATGATTGATCCTAGCATCATCATGATTTATTTCCAGAGAGTGAACATTAAACAAGTATCATTACTTTATCAGGTATTCTTCCTTCGTGACCGTTTTCACTTCCAGTGGTCGCGGTATGATCAATAATGAGTTATCTAACTCTGCCAAGATAGACTCATCAAAGGGATAGTCTGGTGGTGGTGTAGTTGACCTAACCGGTGATGAAGATCCTACTGATGAAGATGGAGATACTGGAATGGGTGATTCAATAGGAGTCTTAGTGTCTTTAGGTGGTGAAATATCCTCGAGAGGAAAGAAATCTTGGGAATATTTCGGTGAAGTAGGGGTATAGTTAGGAGCATTTGTAGAGGAAAAATCATCCTCCACATCGTAATCAGAAGGGATAAAAGGGTGGGTGTAAGAAGACATGACTGTATAACAACCTAGTGGAAATAACAAAAGTTATTCATATAATAGTATAATAGTTATGTATTATCTGCTACGCAAATCTCTTACATACACTATTCGAGGAAATGTAGTGGCACGTAGGACTTTCTTGGATGGAAAAAGTAGTTATAGTTTAGGTTTTACCCTTGTTCTCTATAACCATGAGCTCTAATACCACTTTGTAACACCCCCATTTTTGAAATATAGCAGCGGAAGCTAATCTGGGGTATTACTTCATGGATCAGCAAACATAATCATAGAAAATTACTCATAAAGAGACGTTTTAGAAAATTTAGTTATCATTCAATATAATTAGAGTTTTACAAAACCAGGTCCTAAAATCTAGAAATATAAAGTTTGAATGTTAACAGTTTAGCCCTCTTTAAGTCTGTGCCACTCCGTGCCATAGTTTTGCTCAATTACCTGAGATAAACATGCTAAAAAGGATCAACACAATGGTTGAGTGAAATTCATAGGTTTATGATAAATAGTTTGAATACAAGTTATCAAAACAGTGGGTTACGTTGTTATACACCCATAAGTGTAATAATTGTAATGAGTACAATTATCATAGAAAATAGTGTTATCATGGAAAACAGTATTATCATGGAAAACAGTATTATTGCCTTAAGCTCATGAATCACATATTTAAACTCAATAGAATCGGGAGCCTCTATCCGAAGACATACTGGGAGCTACTACCCAAATAGATACTAGGAGCTACTACCCAAAGAGATACTAGGAGCTATTACCCAAAGAGATACTAGGATGTCTTATGGGAAAATGGAGGTAACTTAGGCAATCATATATCAGGATAAAATATAGTTGGAAAAACACTTGTATTCATAGTTTATAGCATGAATCCCCCACGGGATTTAGAAAACATATAAAGATGGGACTATTCACGGTGATGGAACCATATCACATATCACAATCACTTGTGTTTAATTTGTATAAAACAAGCATGTATCCCTCTCGCGGGTTTATAAAACATGTAAATAAGTAAAGGCGAGGCTATGAACTTCACTTTAATAGTACCAGGAAATTTGATTGATGGCAAAAGTATAATAGGTGAAAGTAATGGCTTCGCCACGCAACCTGGGGTAATATGTCAAGTCTTATTGTGATGGTTTATGTTTCAAAACTTCATGATGTTTAACGTACATGTTTGATTTATCAATTTATGGAAATATTATATCACTGTTCGGCATATCGTAATCTAGAGGCCATGTAGTATTGTTTGAGAAGCCAGGGCACTTTAAATCATAAACCCAGCAAACTCGTCAAAACAAATACTCAAATGGAACCTCTCGCATGAAACTCCCTAGTAACGTGATACGATAAGATTTTAAGTTTCTTCAAAAGCTAGTCGGTGACAAATTACGTTAAATATATAGTGTAATTGATTTATAATGCGTCGATCGATGATTAATAACGATTAATGTGTCGGGTTTTGATAAAATCGAGTTTTATAATATTAATATATATTTTTATAATTTGTATAAAAATATTACATTTTATATTTTTAAGAATACAAAATGGCAATATATACCCTTGGTTTATAAACTTTTACAAATTTAGTCCTTTATGTATAAAGTATATTTAATTTAAACCTTTAACTTTGAAACTTGGAAAGATAGGTCCTTATAGTTCCTTTAGTTATAATTTTCAGAAAGTTACGATATATACCCCTTGCAAGGAAATAATTTACAAATCAAGTCCAAAAAGCCATGCAAGCTTATTTTAGGATTCCAAATGATATTTTCAGGTTATAGCTTATTATAATAAGTAAAAATAAGATGTTCTAATATAATAAAAGTTTAGAAAAAGGATTCGTTAGCTAGAAAATTAAAACGGGTCATTTTTAGGGTTTTAATAAAAAACACATAGGTTTGAGGATTCAAAGCTTCAAACAAGAGTTCATATATGATCTTAAGAGTATTATGAACATTCTAATATGATTATAAGCTTATTGAACAAGAGCTAAGCTTACTTGAGCTAGAAATGGGTCAAAATGGGGTTTTTGGGATCATACGCCTAGTAACGACTTCATGGGCTCCTTTTTATTGATTCTTGACTTCTATTCTGAGCTTAGGGACTTCACTTGATCCTTCTTGGTCTGAGTTAAGACTCCATTGTTGTACTTGATGAGTTTTGAGGTGTGTTTGAATGGTTTGCATGGATTCGGCTATTTATAGGGTTGAAACACCCTTGTGCCTAGATTTGAACTTATGAAAGGTTCAAAGAGCTATAGATAGATGACTAATGGAGTCTATAGGGTGAGTGTTGTGAGCTAGAAGTGTAGATTTCAAGGTGGAAGGTGTATGAGGGTTTTCACAAAGGAGGTGACAAGGAGGATCTAGAAACCTTGGAGCTTAAGAGGGTGGTGATGGAGGTTCTTATATAGGTGCTAAGGGTGGCTGTTTAGGTGATGTCATGGATGCAAAGGTAGGATGCTTGAGGTGCTTTGTGTGCTAAAAATGGGTAAAACAAATGCAAGAAAATGGAGTCGGGTTCATTTCATTTTGGGTTAGGGTTTTAGGGTTTTAATTCATGTTATGGTTAGGGTTTAAGATAGTTTAGGGTTTAGGATTAGTGTTAGGATTAAGGTTTAGGGTTTAGTTTTAAGGTTTAGGGTTTAGTTTTAGGTTTAAAGTGAAATTAGGGTTTTGAGGATTATTGTTTATGTTTAGATGACTATGGTTTAAGTTTAGGGTTTTAGGAGTCATGCATTAAGTCTTTACCTTATTTAAAGTGGTGGTAAAAAACTAGAATGAATTTGAAGGTAACTTATACATTGAGCTTTAGAAAGTTGTATATTGTTTTGGAGGGAAAAGTTATTAAAATATGGTGCATTGTACACTTGTACACATGCTTTAAAGGCTTGCACATTCATTTTATATGTATACATTACATATAATTAGGGTTTTGACGTAAACGTTAACGTTTAATGCTTGATTTGAAATAACATTTTAAAAAGTACGTTAAATAGATAATGTAACTTGTAAAAAATGATATTAAGATATAGACTTGACATAAGTAGGATGTTTACATTTATGTAAACAAGATGGAATAGGTATAGGTATTGCGTGAGCCTCGTTACTAAATCTAAACTAGTTACATAATGGAATGGAATAAAAACAAAAAATATTCTCGTGAAAAAGGTTTTACTTAATATAGTAAGTAGATATTACATTGATAAAAATAATGGAAAATTACGGGTTGTTATACAAACTCGTGTGTTATCTGTTATCGCATAAAGCTAGCAGCATAAACTTATTTAATACTAGCAGTAGCAAAATACAACAATAAGCCTGGAAGGAGCATTAACTGCTTAAAAATACTCTAGCATTAACTGATAAGGCTAGCAGTATTAACTCTTTTATGCTCTTGCAGTATTAACCTTCATGTTGGCAGCATAAACAATTTGAGCAACACTAACTACTTTAATAAGGCTAGCAGTATCATTGGCAGCACTAATCAAAGCTTGTAGCCTTAATATACCTGTTTCGAATCCAATCAGCAGTATTAACTCGTTCTTGTAGCAGCATTAAATTGCTCTTTGGTAAGTATTACGTTCACATAAAGTTACAGTATTAACTTATAAGCCTAGCAGTACTAATATCCTAAACTGGCATTTTTTTTTTTATTATTATAAACTTTCAACGAGCAGTAATTAAAATCTATACTGGCAGTATACTACTTTTAGCATTACAAAGTGTTCATTGGCAGTATTAACCTACTTTATCTTCATTTGGCAGCAAGAAAGCATGTACAAAAGGCAGCACTAACATACCTTCAAAGCCCAAGCAGCTTAAATAATCAATGTGGAGTAGTACAAAACTCAATCAAGATCAAAAATCCTGATTGCTTTTTTCTTGCATACCAATAAATGACCAGACCTTAATAATTTTTTTTTTAGCATCTTCTCTTAAAACACCAAGAAACTATTAGCAAATCGTCAAACCCAGCTGCGTCGTATCTAATTGTTCATAAACCAATCGTACAGCTACTTCCTCGGAACCACGACGAATCAATTTTCATGACCAGAATAGGTATAATGAAAAACCCTAGTATTCACTAATACGACTTTCACCAAAAAGTAATAAAACGACACTTATAAGTGTCGCAAAAACCTAAAATCACCAAAATCGCCCATAAAAACACATTCAATGTCTGTAAAAAGAACACTGTTTTTCTTGTCACACATTTGTGAGACACTATAAAGGTTAAACTTAAGCTTCTTAACAAAGTACATAAAATCCAATTTACCTGTACTAATTTTACCTTTTGTGAAGTCTGTTAAGACCCTTTAGATCATTATTAAGACTCATCTAGGATATAATAACAATGATTGATAAATTGCACATCGGAATAATATACATGAATCAAAGTTACTTTCAAGGTTTTCTTTATTCCATACATTTCCCTCTTTCCCTAAACACAATCTTGGGGCTACACTAACTAACTATCTAACTATGGTGTACACACACACACCTTTTTCTATTCGACTCTCATAAGTCAACTCTGCTATATAAAACCTATGTCTATGATCTCTTTATATAGGGAGAGATCATGACTTACAAAGGAAGAAAATCAATATGATAAGGAAACTAAGTAAACTAATTTAAAAACTTTCTTATCTTTATCTTGTAAATCTTTGACCAAATCTTCATAATTCTCCACCAACTTTTAGAATTCTAATATGCTAGATTTAGTCCTTATGTTTCATTCTTTTATTTATTTTGTCTCATCAAATCAAGAATCCTAATAATCTTCCCCTATTTGATGATGACAAAACAAACAAAGTCGTGTACGAACTTCATCATAAAGCCAAAGCTTCCCCTGATGATGAACCTAGATATCCTCAATGATTATTTCCAGAGATGAACATTATAACAAGTATCTGACTTATCAGGTTCCTCGTGGACCGGTTCATTCCAGTGTCGCGGTATGAATCAAATATGAGGTTCATCTAACTCTGCGAAGATAGACTCATCAAAGGGATAGTCTGGTGGTGGTGTAGTTGACCTAACCGGTGATGAAGATCCTACTGATGAAGATGGAGATACTGGAATGGGTGATTCAACAGGAGTCTTAGTGTCTTTAGGTGGTGAAATATCCTCGAGAGGAAAGAAATCTTGGGAATATTTCGGTGAAGTAGGGGTATAGTTAGGAGCATTTGTAGAGGAAAAATCATCCTCCACATCGTAATCAGAAGGGATAAAAGGGTGGGTGTAAGAAGACATGACTGTATAACAACCTGTGGAATATCAAAAAGTTATTACATATATTGTATGAATAGTTAGGTATATATCTCTCACCAAATTCTCTTTTCAATACACTATTCGAGGAAATGTAGTGGCACGTAGGACTTTCTTGGATGGAAAAAGTAGTTATAGTTTAGGTTTTACCCTTGTTCTCTATAACCATGAGCTCTAATACCACTTTGTAACACCCCCATTTTTGAAATATAGCAGCGGAAGCTAATCTGGGGTATTACTTCATGGATATGCAAGTCCACCTCGCTAGTTGAGAGTGTGTGTTATCATTGGTTGTAATTTTTTTACAAAAATAAAAAAATATATATCAAAAAGAGCTAACATGTCTTGTTATATCCAAAAATTATGCAAATGCCGTTGGTTATAGCGATAATGGGTTTTAAAATGTTCAAGAGTCAAGACAAAACTCACAATAAGATATTGCATCTACGTGAAACTTTTTTTCTTAATACGACTTTGTGTACCTGCCTTGACGAGGGACATGATGTATGACACATACATGCGCTTAAGACCAGTGGTAATGAGGAGGTCGACCTCCCTCAGCTCAATCCCCCTTCCCGGCCTAGTCGCACCTCACTACGACCGTGCCTAAGAGACGCGTGGGACTTGTTGGAAATTTAGTGTAATTGGGGGAATCGGATCATACTTGGAAATGGGTTTGGAGGTACGAAATGTACACCCATCAAGTCACGGATTTTTCCTGACTATTTTAGTGATTAGAATTAAATTGGTGATTACAAACATTTAAGTGGCAGGTTTGACTACATTAAATGTTTTGTAACAACTTGTGCTTATTTAGGTGGCATATTTGACTGCATTAATGACCATATATTTAATTTGGTCATGTAAGAGCATCTCAAATGCAAAAAGTCTTTAATGACTTTTTACATTGAATACAATTAATACATAACATAAAAGTGAAGGATAGCTTTTAACAAAGACTTGGTGTTTGTCAAGTCTTTGTTAAAAGCACTTCAAAAAGCTTTAGCTTCAATGCATAAAAAATAGCAAAAAAAGGCTTTTTTAAATAGTAAAAAGCTTTTGCTAGATTTTGCATTGGAGATGCTCTAACCACTAATTCTTAAATTATGGAATAGATTAATTGGTCATTAATCTCTTATTAATTTCATTGACTAGATTTGAGTAAATCCCCTATAAATAGGGATCACAATTGCATGGAAAAACACACAGAAAACAAAAACACATAGAAATGCAGAGTTCTTGATCTGTGTCTAGAACAAGAACAAACACTTGGTTTTATCCCAAGGAGGTATTCGTGATACCCAGGCACAGGGTCGAATAATCTTCTTTGGAAAGTGATTACGCGACTTTAAGTGATATCCGGTAACCATCTTTGGTAATTAGATAGGCTATTGATTGTCTTCACCCTGATCTGGGACACACAACAATCAACAATTAAAGAAGATTATTTTTTGATAATCAATGGCTGTTGCTGCTATGAAACACATGGCTTCAAACTTTGTCAAGCTTGACAAGTTTAAAGGGGTGAACTTTCGAAGATGGCAGAAGAAGATGCACTTCTTGCTTTCCAGCATGAGTGTGGTGTATGTGGTATGTGCTACTAAATCCTATTCTTGTAGAATGGTTGAGAATGCTACCATGAAAAAAATCACGAGGAAACAAGTGGGACAATGACGACTATGTTTGCAAAGGTTTAATCCCGAATGGCATGTCTGATTCCTTATTTGATATTTACCAAAATGTTGATTCTTCTAAAGAACTATGTGATTCTTTAGAGGCCAAATATATGGCCGAGGATGCATCAAGCAAGAAGTTCCTTATTAGTAATTTCACAAATTACAAAATGACTAATTCAAGACTAGTTATGCAACAATACAATGAAATTCTTGGTATACTTGGAAGGTTTACACAACACAAAAGGAGCATGGACGAGGCCATTCAGGTCTCTTGTATCATTGACAAACTTCCTCCTTCTTGGAAAGATTTCAAGCATACATTGAAACATAATAAGGAGGAGTCAACTCTTGTTGAGTTAGGCAGTTATTTACGCATTAAGGAGTCCCTCAAGGCGCAAGATAGTGACAAGCCAAAGGGCAATAATGTTACTGGTCCTTCAGTTGTCAATATGGTGGAGCTTAACAACTCCTTCAGGTACAATGACAACAAGGTTAAACGTAAGCATCAGAATACCAAATATGATCCTAACAAGAAGTCTAAAGTGACTTGTTGGAAGTGTAGGAAACCTGGACACTTGAAAAAAAGGGATTGCAAAAAGTGGGAAAAGTAGCATACAAGGTCAATGGTTTAGGTACAAATGGTTTAGTGAATGGTTTTCTAACTCACTGAACAGTTAGAATATGTTTAATAAATCTTTTCAGGTTTATTATGTTACATATGTATCTGAGGCTTATTTTATGTAGGATGATGATGTTGCGTGGTGGATTGACTCAGGAGCAACTGTGCATGTGTGTAAAGATAGATGCTGGTACAAGACATTTTGAGTCACTGAATGTTTGATCTATTCTTCAATGGGAAATAACAACCTGATGCACCATGGACGTGGTTGTGTAGATCTTAGATTAGTTATTGGAAAGATTATTTCCTTGTTTAATGTTTTGCATTGTTTGCAATATTAGAAGAATTTAGTTTCAAGTAGTATTTTGAATAATTGTGGTTATAAATAAGTGATTGAATCTAATAAATTTGTTTTATCCAAACATGGTGTGTTTATTGGTTTTGTTTATTTATGTAATTAAATGTTCAGGCTTAATATTGTTAATGAAAATATTGGTTTAGCCTTTATGTCAACCTCCAAACTGAATGATTCAATCCTATGGCATGCTAGACTAGCCATGTCCACTTTAAGAGGATGCAGGATATACCTAAGGATGGGTTAATCCCAGCTTTTGACATGGACACTAAAAAGTGTAAGACTTGCATGTTGACCAAAATTACTAAGAAACCATTTCAAAATGTAAAACGTGAAACTAAAGTTTTGGAGCAGATCCATAGTGATTTGTGTGATTTGTATGCTACCCCCTCATTAGGGAATAAGAAATACTTTGTGACATTTATTGATGATGCTTCAAGGTTTTGCCATGTTTACTTATTACATACTAAGGATGAAGCATTAGATAAATTCAAAGTATTCAAAACTAAGTTGAATTACAATAAGGTCTCTGATCAAAAGATCCAGGACTGATAGGGGAGGTGAGTTCATGGATACTCTGTATTTTCAGTCTGTTGGTATTATCCATGAAACTACTACTCCCTATACTAGACAACAAAATGGTATATCTGAAAGGAAAAATATAGTATTGAATGAAATGGTTAATTCCATGTTGTCCTACTTAGGACTGAGTCAAAGGTTCTAGGGTGAAGCTATGTTAACAACTTGCTATTTATTAAATAGGGTTCCCAATAAAAGGAACATGATAACCCCGTATAAACTATGGACTAAAAGGAAACTAAACATGAACTACCTCAGGGTTTAGGGTTGTAGAGCATTTGTCAAACTCCCTGATCTAAAGCTAAAAACTTTGGGTGAAAGAGGCATTGAATGCATCTTTGTTGGATATGCTGAGCATTCCAAGGCTTTTAGGTTCTATGTTATTGAACATAATGAATTAGTTTCAATTAACTCAATAATTGAATCACGGGATGCTATCTTTGATGAGAATAGATTCTCATCAGTCCCTAGACCACGTCAGAGGTCCCTGATAAATAGAATTGAAGACATTGGTGGTTCAGTGGTCCTTGAAGAGGTCACTGAAGAGGTTGTAATTCAACAACCTGAACCTGAACTTAGAAAAAGCAAAAGGAATAGGATTCCAAAGAACATTGGGCCTGAATTTCAATTATACTTAAGAGTAAAGTACATTTTTGGTCCTTGTGGTTTGGTGCGTTTTTCACTTTTTGTCCAAAATTCAAAAACGTTTTGGTTTTAGTCCAAAAGTGACAGTTTGTTTCACTTTTAGTCCAAACATGTTGAAAATTTAGACCAAAAGTGAAATACCCACCAAACCACAAGGACAAAAACATGCTTTTGGACTGAAAGTAAAACAAAGTATCACTTTTGGACTAAAACCAAATGTTTTGATTTTGGACCCCCAAAAGTGAAAAATGCAACCCAAACCACAAGGACAAAAATGTACTTTAATCATTATACTTAATTAATGACAAGGATTGAGGACTCTGACCACACACTTCTTTTGCTTTAATGTTGAGATGATCCCAAGACATTTGATAAAGCAATGAAGTATCAGGATGTTGTTTTATGGAAAGAAGCAATTAATAATGAGATGGATTTCATCATAGGCGACAACACTAAGCATAATGATCAAATAAGCAAAGCAAAACATTTTATATTAAAGCTACACTAATTAATTGAAAAAGGATAAAAAATGAAACCGAATTAAAGAGCCGCAAATAAATGAATACCACCCGATTTATTTAGCTAAAGCAAATAATCAAATTCGGTCTACTATTTAAACCATTAAGGCTCACGCCTTCATGAGTTTGACCTGGTGGTACCAAATTGAACACAAAACAAACCACTTGTTAACAGTAAAATATACATATAATTTGCAAGTCTCAGCCCAAAACCAAATTCAAAACGATAGGCCCCAAATTCAGATTTTAATCAAACGCAACTAGTAGTGAGGGAAAAAAAAAACTGGGGGGCCAAGACGAGGACCAATAGCACTTCTACAAACCAAACGCATATCTTAGAAACTAGCAATGATCCCAATAAGGCCCAAATACCAATTTCTACACTAGCCAAACACGTACACACTTTTAATAAGCACAAAATAAGCAATCTAATAAGCTAGAAATGGATAAGCTCTCAGATTAAGCCACGAAAATAGTTTCCATAATTAACAGAAGAAGCACTTCAAAATAAGCAAATCTAAATGAAAACTAAGCTCGAATATCCGAATAAGCTCTAGCTAAGCATCAATAAGCTAAACACTCTATTTCATAACAAGCTCAAATTTATTTGATTCATTAAAATCGAACAAGCCAAGTCTACCACAATCCACACGAAAACTTAGACAAATAAGCACTTGAAATACTAATTTTGAAATCGAATAAGCACTAAATATCTCAACGAGGCAAATAACTATTTAAGCACTAAAAAATAAGGCAATTAATGACGGCACTATTAAGCAAACGAAACTAACAACAAGGGATTAAAAAAGACATATAAGATTTAACGAACTTTAAATCCTAAAGCAACAAGCAAATAGCTCACGAATGACTGATTTAGCAATATGAGCTCACTTAAAACCAAATAAGCTATTTAGAAGCTTATCTTATCGGAAAATAAGAGCTTTTAATAACACAAAGACTATATAAGCACAATAATAAGCTATAACCGAGCTTATTTGAGCTTATTATTTTGAAAAGTTCTTTAAAATGTTTGAGAATGAATCAAATGAGCTTGGAGAGCTTATAGGAGTCATTTTCTAAGCTTTTAAGGACTTTTGAGAATAATAAGCTGAGTAAATAAGCACGAGATCACAGCTTATTGAATAAGCTAGCACGAAAAGAAAGTAAACGAACGAATAAGCAATAAAAATAAGAAATCCAAGATCTTCATTAAGCTCACACCATCTTTATTACAAAATATTAATAAGCTTGCGAAATAAGCTGAGTACAATAAGCTAGAAAACTGAAATAAGCTACAACTAAACTTTTATAAGCTAAAAATTAAAACATCTAAACTAAAAACTAAAATTCCTAACTGCCAAAAATGAAGGGAGGCGTGTGACTTTTATAGGGCAAGAAGGGGTAGAATTGTAAATTTGGTCCCAATCATTGGGTGCTTGAGTAGCCAATCATTGCCTAGCATTTTGTGTCACACGGATCACAAAACTGATCCACCGATTGAAAGGTGCCACGTGGCAATTTAGAATGGCTTCATTCACACGCAGATGCTTTGTCTGTTAGATTAATTACTCTTATAACTTGAAATGAATTGAAAATGCCCTTGCCACGTGTCAGAATCCTACTCGTCCCTTCATCTCATAGTGGGTTGGCACATGCCATTTTTTTGATTTAATTCTGCCTTACGTGAGGCTTGCATCATCAACTTCATATTTTTATTAAATCATATTGGGCCTGAAGTCATCGATGGACTCGTTTTCTCGTGCTCTTTCCAATGGCATGCTCGAGAATTTTTCACGAATTTGTCATGATCTTGATTATTAAGCACTCTTGATCGAAACGTACCCGTAATTACCCGTTTTTGCTCTGTTTTCAATCCTTTTACTTGCAAGACATAAAATTACCAAACAAACTTATTTTCAAGATAATTATCCATATTTTAGCATTTTTAGTCCGATTAATAATGTTTTACGGGGTACAAAAGATGTGTGTTTTAGCACACATCAAACTCCCCCACACTAAGCCATTGCTGGTCCCACACACAATGTAAATAAAACACGCTCAAAAATAAATAATTAAATCCCCTTTTTAACTTATGACCCCTCACAATCAAACAAGCACAGAAAAGGTCCATTAAAAGGTTCAAAAATCATTTATTTTTAAAACGCCTCTGTTTTAACCATTTATTAAAATAAAAGAAAAAGATTAAGATAAATTTATCTAAAAGATTTTAAAAACTGGAGTTCATCATCCTCGACTTTTCATAATCCCCAAACCTAGCTTAAAAACGAAATCACAAGCACACAAATATAGATCAGATGCTAACACTACTCATAATGCTAATTTGTAATTAAAAAACTTAACTTTTCGCTCCAATTATTCCAAAATCCTCTAAGGATTTTATTATTATTATTGGTGACAAATAAATTATGTCTTTATTCATATAAAGTAAACCCGGTTTACACCATAATTAGTTTGAAATCCTTTCCTAAAGAGACGATATGGTGAGAATAAGGTCCACATTAAGGTTCTAACTTCGCATGATTTATATCTTTTTTATTTCATTCGAAACAACTCAACTACGAGTCCAGAGATGGAGGCTTTATTTAGATAACCTCGAAGTTAAAATTTAGCTTTATTATTATTATTATTGCCCATTATTAAAACCTCCCCGATCCTTTAAACAACTGCCACATCAGTATGCGAGTTACAGACCTGGTCCTAGGAGTCTTATTTTTGGACAGGAGATCCCTTGACCTTTTGAAGGCTGCAACATCGAGAGCGAACCGACAGATGCAACAAACTTTTAGCTGTTCGAATTTATATTCTTACATACTGGGCCCTCTTCTTTTGAGACTGCACATCGATAGCCAACGACCAGAGACAGTAAACTTTTATCAGCCCACAGTTTTTATTATTATTATTATTACCCTCTACTCTTTAGCGACTGTCACATCGTAGCTATGCGAGTTGACTATGATCCAGAAGTCTTTTTTCGGCTTTGGGTTTATTATAATTATTATTATTATAGCCAAATTTCAAGTTCTGTGGTCTTTTAACTACCTAGACAACGGTAGCGAGCCGTCAGGAATTGGTAGCCTATTTCCCATAACACTGACAGAACCTCGATGTGTACCTTACTTTCACCAGAAGGAATCTCTACGAAGGGATCAAAACTAAGAATCGCAAAAACCAAAGTAACTTTATTTATTATAACAAATATATAACGTTTATTAAGCTGGTGGGAGCAAAAAGCCACAATTAACCTTATGAGATCTAAAGAGATTCAACTTCTCCACAGCTTAGCATCTAATTATATTAACTCTTTCTTTTTTCGTTCTTGCAATAAATTTTAAGTTTCGCAACGCTTAGTCTAAAAAAATAAGGGAAAACTAGAGTTTAAAACTCAGTCAAGTCAAAAAAGTAATAGTTCTACGGGCCATACTGGATTTTATATATTTTTTATATTTTAAATTTCTTCATTTTTCATTCATTCTTCATTTTATTACTATTATTTTTTTTATATAACTATAAAAAATAAAATTTTTAAAATTTTGGTCAAAACCGGGGTTGCATCGTAGGAACACATATAGGCAAGGGTTATGATCACATTTTGATCAGAAATCCCTCCACCCCCCCCACACTTAGAATGGAACATTGGCCTCAATGTTCAAAAAAAATATTGGGTTTTACCCCACACTTTACGAACGAAAAAAAGGCATGCAAAAATTCCAGTGTGGAAAGGGGAAAACAAATATATATATATATATATATATATATATATATATATATATATATATATATATATATATATATATATATATATATATATATATATATATATATATATTTATTTATGTATATATATATAAGAATCAGGATTGAGGATTCAAAAACTAGCAGAAGATCGAAAGACAGATGATTGGAGGATTGCGAAAACAAGAAAGGGTCTTCACGATCTTAAGGAATCCTTGCAAAAACAGAACCCCACTACAAAAGAAAGAAGCACGCCCCCCACATGGGCTATAAATCACACATCTTATTAATCAAGAAATAGGAAAGAAGAAAAGACACGGGTTTTTGGCCTCTCAGAAGCGCTTGTTTTTGCGAGTCTTCTAGCTTAACTCTCCCCATTCGTCATGAGTTTAGGGACGAAATGTGGCACAAGAATGAAATATCAATTCGGACTTCTGTTCCTGCTATCTTGGTTCCTAGGTCCTCTACATTCCCTTGCAAAGTGTCCCATCTTGTGGCAGTTGAAACACTCCACCTTGGACTTGTCATATCCAGCTGTGTCACTCCCATTGATAGTGATCTTTCTACCAGTTTTCTGGAAAAACCTTCTTGTCCTCATGCTCAGCAATGCTAACTGCCACTTCAAATCCATCTCTTCTATGTCATCTTCATGGATTTGTTCAAGGTCCTCATATACAAGTTGAGACCCGTTTGGTTGACTGGCCAAAAATGCATAAACAGTGTCATCACTTAAGTTAGCAGTACTAACTTGAGTACTAGCAGTGCTAACTTGAGTGCTAGCAGGGCTAACTTGAGTGTTAGCAGTACTAACTCCATAAGCAGTATTAACTTCATTAGTACTGCTAGGGGATGACACAAAAGCCATATTCTAAGAACTTGAGCTTGAGCTTGGGCTTGCAGTTCCTTTAACCTCTTGTTCAACAATCTTGAAATTGTTGTAGAGATCATCAAAGCTTATTGTGTCTAGATCAGGTTTATTCCTCCAGACCACAACATGAGTATTCCACTCAGAAGGCAGACTTCTCAAAAATTTCAAATTGAGATCTTTTTGTGAAATATTTTCACCCAAGATAGCCAGCTAACTTACAATCTTCTGAAGCCTGTTAAAAATAGAGTCAAGAGACTTTGTGCTTAGAGCACTAAAGTTCTCATACATTTGCTTTAGAAGAGTCTTCTAAGTCTTCTTTGTGGCTTCATTACCACCAAATCTTGTTTGTATAGCAGCAAACAAAGTCTTAGCATCCTTGTACTGATTAAATGTCATTAGATGTTCATTAGGAAGTACCATCAGTAACATACTTCTTGCCTTCACATCATTCTTCTTTTAAGCCTTTTCTTCAGTAGTTACATGACCTGGTATTAGTGAAGTTGAGGTACCATCAACATTTGTTGTTGTTTGACCTGCTAGTTTGAATGAGTTTCCATTCTCTATGACATCTCATAGAGCATAGTCTTGTACTTGAAAGTATTGCTCAATCCTTAGCCTCCACATATCATATTCACCCTGTTTGAGAATGGGCAGCTTTGTAGTAGTAGTGGTTTGAGCAGTTTCTAGATCCATCTCTTCCTTGTGAGTAGATGGTTCTTCTTGTTAGTTTCTTCTAGATCAAAGTTTCAGAACACAAGCTCTGATACCACTTGTTGATCCCAACTTAAGATCGATTCATTAGCTTGGAAAGGTTAAGTTACTTTGGATAGATCCAAAACAACTATGGTAGAAACTTTGTGAATACTAAAGAGTATGCGAAATCTACACTTTAATACTTAAAAGAATATTAATAAAACAGTAAACTATATGAACAATGATATTACTGAAAAGCTCCAATATTATTATTATCAATAATACGAGTACTCTATGTAGTACTAGGGTTTACAACCTTGAAGCTATATTTCTAAAAAATGTATGTAAATGAGAGATATATAAACTACATGCCCTAGGGTCTCCTTTTATACACCAAGGAACCCTAATGGGCTTACAACGCGTTTTCTACTCATACATATCTTTTCCTAATATATCTCATACATATCTCTTTAGCAGTACTAAAACAAACTAACAGTACTAACTAAGTGTAACAACAAAAACTCTTCTAGCAGTAGTAATATTTTGTACTGGCAGTACTAATATTACACTAGCAGTAGTAATGACTTAGAACTTTTTCTTCAATCTTGAGCAGCAGCAGTAACTCCAACCAGCAGTTGTAACTTGTACCAGCAGTAGTAACAGTTAAGAATCCTTTTATTCCCAACACATGTTAGTGCGGATATTTACTCCCACCTGTTACACGTCCATTGGTTTTCGTAAACGTTTGAGACACGTTAGTATCAATGCTTTTTCTTTGTTTGTTCTCTTGATCGTGATTACGGATGAGTCCTTACGTTCTATAGTTGGTTTATAATGTCTTTGTATGAATTTCTCTTGTGCGTATTCGTTTGACTGTTATTCTGACTACATGGTCCCTCGCACTCTCTTTTGTCATTTCCTCATATACCCCCCTTTGATTTCCCCTCGTGGTAATGTGATAATCCTTTTGTTATATGGTCTCCTTTGTGTGAAAAACATTTTTATAATGATAATGAAGTGTGAAAATCCTTTTGAAATATATATTTAAGATGTTTTTCAAAACTATTTTTGAATGAGTTTATTTCGATGTCGCTTTTATATGATTGTCTATTTATTTTTATGAAAACTACGTTTACAATTATTTTTATGAAACGATGTAATACCGGTTGACTGTCAAGACTATGTTTAAAATGATTCTTACAAATAAGATATGAAACTATTTTTTTATATGCTTGATAAATTTTATTTTATTATGAAAGATATGTTTAAAATGAGGTATATGGGTAAGGTAAGATACACCATTAAATAACTGTCTCTGGATTTTTTTATGAAAACCATGTTTTTATAAGTTTTGCGAAAATTATATTTAAAATAATTTCTCTATTTAAAATGATTTTTATAAAAATAATGTTTAGTTGGATCTCTCGGGTAAAATCGATTACTGGTACAACAATTATACTTTTCTCATTTACCGATCTTGATACGTATCGTTATTCGATATGTGATTCTTTCGTTGTTGTACGTTTGTTGATTCTTTCGTTTTCGTTTCCTATCGGTACAAATATTCTATCCTTTCTTTTAAAAGGATTCTCATGACATTTGATCAGCATCTATTTGCATATGTGAAATCCCTTATATGATTCCTAGCCTTTGATTCAATATTCCTTTGCTACCGTATTATTTGATTCAAGAGCTGATTTTAGTTTCATCTCCACTGATTTTGTGCCTTTATTAAATGTGAAACCTAGTACCTTAAAACCTGGCTATGTGATTGAAGTAGCTAATGGTAAAAAGGTAGAAATTAATAAGATTATCCGTGGTTGCATAGTAGAACTAGGAGATTCCCTGTTCACTATAGACTTGATACCGTTTGGTCATGGAAGTTTTGATGCTATTATGGGAATGAATTGGTTGTCTAAACATAAGGCTGAGATAGTTTGCCATGAGAAAGTGGTTAGGATACCTTTGGAAAGTGTCAAGATACTCGTGGTTCAAGGAGAACGAACCAAGGAAAGCCCAAAATCCCTTTAGAGTACAAAAAATAGATGAGCAGAAGTTAGATGAGATCCTAATCATACAAGATTTTCCTAAGGTGTTTCCTGAAGACCTATCGGGATTACCACACCAATGACAAGTCGAATTTTGCATAGACTTAATTCTTGGAGCGACGCCGATTGCAAAGTCTCCATATCGACTAGCACCTTCAGAAATGCAAGAGTTGTTTGAACAACTTCAAGAGTTGCAAGATAAGGGTTTTATTCGACCAAGTCACTCTCCGTGGGGAGCACCTGTGTTGTTCGTTAAGAAGAAGGACGGTTCCTTTCGAATGTTCATAGACTATCGAGAGTTGAACAAGCTGACTATCAAGAACCGTTACCCTCTCCCCAGGATCGACGACTTGTTCGACCAATTACAAGGTTCGCAATATTTTTCAAAGATAGATCTTCGTTCGGGTTATCATCAGCTAAGAGTGCATGAAGCAGATATTCTAAAGACGGCATTTAGGATGCAGTATGGACACTTTGAGTTTATAGTTATGCCTTTTGGATTAACCAATGCACTAGCGGTTTTCATAGACTTAATGAACTGGGTGTGCAAACCGTATTTAGACAAGTTTGTCATTGTTTTAATTGATGATATCTTGATCTACTCGAAGTCTAAGGGGGATCACGAGGTTCATTTGAAGATAGTTTTGGAGCTGCTCAAGAAAGAGAAGTTGTTTGCCAAGTTTTCCAAGTGTGAATTCTGGCTACAAGAAGTACGTTTTCTCGGACACGTGGTTAACAACAATGGAATTCACGTGGAACCAAGTAAGATAGAAGCAGTGAAGAACGGGAAGATTCTGAAGACACCATCCGTGTTGGGATTTTTGAGTTACTACTACGAGTACTACTTTACTACTGCTGGTTCAAGATTGATACTGCTGCTAAAGACTGAAGAAATAGACTAAGTAGTTAGTACTGCTGGTTATATTAGTTAGTACTGTCAGTACAAATGTTAGTACTGTCAGTACAAATGTTAGTACTGCCAGTATAATTAGTGCTGTTAGTTAATAATTAGTGTTGTTAGTATTATCTTTGTTAGTACTCTATATTGATCTTTGCACTGAGGATATATTAGGAATAGATATGCATTATCATTGTACGCGTTTTGTAAGCCCATTAGGGTTTTCTTGGTGTATTAAAGGAACCCTACGGCATAGTTAGAATTATCAATTTCATAGTTAGTTATTCTGTAACCTAGACAGAATATTTCCAATCAATATATCTAAAGTTTTTAGTATTCTTTGTTCTTCTTTGTATTATAAGTTAGATTCCGCATAACTTGTAGTATTCATAATTATAGTTTCTCATATAGTTAGTTTGGAATTATCCAAGTTAACTAAGCTTTAACAAGCTAAGAAGATCTGTTTATCTGGGATTTCACAAGTGGTATCAAAGCTTGTGGAGAAACTCTGAATAAGAAGAACTTTATCAGATCTAGATCTCTTCCTATAAAACACAATGTCTGGTGAAGAACCTGCAACACAAATAGCACTGGTAGAATCTCCTCAAATGGTGTCTATTGTAAAACTTCCTATCCTCAAGAAGGGTGAATATACCCTTTGGAGCATGAGGATGGAGCAGTATCTCACTAACACAGATTATAGTTTATGGCAAGTGATCTTGAATGGTGATGGTCCTATACAAGTAACAACAGATGAAATGGGTGTTGAAACTGAAGTACCAAAGACTGCTCAAGCATTATTAGCAAGACAAAGAGAAAGAAAAGCTAAAAGCATTATGCTTTTGGCTATTCCTGATGAGTATCAACTAAGGTTCCATGCAATAAAGGATGCAAAGACTTTGTGGGCTGCTATCAAGAGTAGGTTTGGTGGTAATATTAAATCTAAGAAGATACAGAAGAATGTCTTGAAGCAATAATTTGAAAACTTTTTGTTCTGCAACAGAAGGCTAGATAATGCATATGGATAGGTTCAAAAACTTATCTAGCCTACGAGTTCATAGTGCGTTGTTTCTAATGAAGATTGAAATCAGAAATTTTTAAGAGCTTAACCTTTATCATGGAACAATGTAGCCTTGATTATGAGGACAACAGATGGTTAGATGATTTGGATATTGATGATCTATACAATAACCTAAAAGTGTTTGAAGCTGATATCAAAGGTTCCTCTGGATCATCTTCAAACTCTCAGAATGTGGCATTTCTCTTTGCAGAAGACATTAGCAGCGGTAATGAAGTTAATACTGCTAATGGTGTTTCTAATGCATCAGGCCATAATTCTCAGAGACAAGCCTCTTCATCATCATATACTGATGATCAATATTTCTCATTCTTTGCTAATCAGTCAAATAGTCCCACCAACTGGATGATGAAGGACCTAGGGCAGATTGATTGATGATTTGGAAGAATGGACCTTAAATGGAAGGTGGCCATGCTTTCTATGAGGGTTAAGCTGATTTTATAAGGAAGGACTGGGTAGAAAGTTAATCTTCAATGCAAAGAACCTGTATGTTTTGATAAAAACAAATGTTGAATGCTGTTAAACTGTCATAAGAAAGGGTCCATTTTGCAAGGGAATGTAGAGCACCAAGAAATCAAGGGAACAGGAATGGAGATGCAGGGTATAGGAGGCAAGGGGACATTACCAAGAAGGACTTGTACAGTGGAGACCTTGATGCATTGGTTGTTCAGGCAATGCTTTGATTGTCCAGATGGACTGGGATATTAATGGGTTATATAGCTCAAGATGAACAATGAGTTTGCTCTCATGGGCCTACACTGCATACTCCTCAGGGTCTGACACAGAGTATAATCTTTTTTCTAAAAATTGTGTGGAAAACTATATGAAAAACTTCAAAGAATAGTTTGTTATGAACAGCGACAACTCTTAGTAAGGCTTAGTCTAGAAATTGTAGTTATCAATTAGGCCTAGAATCTATAGAGGCCACTATTAATTGGTCATCAGAAAAAGATGTTGTCTATGAAGAAAAGATTGTAGTCTTAGAATTTAAAGTAAAAGACAAAAGTAATGCTATCACTAGACTTAAAAATCAGTTAGATGAAACCTTAAGAGAAAAAAATGATTTAAAAGCTAAACTAGAACAGTTTGAAACATCTTCTAAAAACTTAAATAAACTGATCAATAGTCAATTGTCTAGGATATGGAGATCAATTGAATGAAAATGATTCAAGTGGTAGTGAATTGTTTAATAGTGTATTTGATAGTCGTTCAAGTGATGGAGATGATAATTAAATAAATGATAGGTTCAAAAAGGATAATAGATATCATGTTGTTCCTCCTCTTTTAACTAGGAACTACATGCCTCCACTAGCTGACCTATATTTTGCAGGATTGGATGATTCTGTTTATAGGCCTATAGCAAATAAGACTAGTGCTAGTATGTCTCAAGTTGAAGCAAGTACCTCTCAAACTAGCAATACTAGTGTAGAAATGCCTAGAGTTAAATCTGTTAGGCCTAGTGGAGTTATCATTGAAGATTGGGTTAGTGATGATGAGGACATTTTTCAATCTAATGATTTGCAAGTAACAGACAAACCTAGTCTTAAAAGGATTGAGTTTACTAATGCTAGGAATGAATCTGTTAAACCTAAACAAGCTGAAAAACCTAGGATAATCACTCAAAATCCTAACGTAGATAGAAGAGATTGGAATGGGAAAATGACTAAAAAACTGAGGTTAGGATTTGGGTTTACAAAGAAAGCCTGTTTTGTTTGTGGCAGTTACAGCCATCTAATAAAAGACTGTGATTTTCATGAAAAGAGAATGGCTAAAAAGTCTGTTTTAAAAAATATGGAAAAAAAATATTGATCAAAGGGAAATTAGACAAGTTTAGAACAGTGCTCAGAGAATAAATCATCAAAATAAATTTGTTCCATCTGTAGTCTTAACAAGGTTTAGAAGAGTACTAGTTAGTGCTGCCAAGCAAAGCTCTCTAAGAGCAACAACATCAACTAGTACATTCAGACCAGTTAATACTGCTACCCATACAAATAGAGTGAATGTTTCAAAATTAAGAACAAATGCTTTTTCATAAGTCTCATTCACCTATTAGAAGGCCTTTTTATAAATCAACGGCACCAAATACCAGGATTTCAAATGAAAAAGTTAATACTATCAGAGTAAATGGTGTTAATACTGCTGGGCAAATAGCAGTTAGTGTTGTTAAGGGAACCAAGGTCACTGCTGTTAAGGCCTTAGCAGGTTGTGTTTGGAGACCTAAAATGACTGATTTAAACAATGTCTCCAAAGACAATAGTGGATCATGGGTCTCAAAAAGAGTAAATTATATAGATCCACAAGGCAGACTCAAGTCAATATTGGCTTGGGTCCCCAAGAGACACTGACTCTCTTACTTTTTTGCAAGGAAATCCACAACAAGCTTTGAAGAACAAAGGAATATTTGACAGTGGATGTTCCAGGCATATGACAGGGACCAAAGACTTCCTTTATGCTCCCTATAAGCCATTGATGGAGGTTTTGTTTGCTTGGTGGAAGTGATTCGAGGATGGTCAAGATAAACCCTGATAATAATGTAGCTGATTGGTTACTCTCTAAAGCTTTGATGTGAGTAGATTTAATTTTCTGGTAGCAAGCATTTATATGCTTAATCTGTAGTTGCATGGTCTCAGGGGAGGTTAATGGTGTATAAGTGCAGCGGATTAGACACAAGTGTTATTTGGATTGAAGTTGGAAGGTAAACATAATGATCAGTTACTTAATACTGTTGGGCTTAGCTTTCTCTATTTGAAGAAACTTTGTACTGCTGGTACAAAAAAGTTTTTTCTGCGCGGGGGGGGGGATAAGGGCTTGGTTAAGTACTGCTTAGTTATCATGAGTGGATTGATGCTTGACATGGTTTGGAGATGCTCTTTAGACGAATTTGAAGCTTAATCTGATATCTTAAGGATTAGTACTGCTAGGTATAACTAGTACTGCTAGTTACACTTAATACTGCTAGTTTTAATACTGTTAGTCAGAACTTAATACTGCCAAGAAGCATATGGTATGTATTATGCTTTGGACTAACATTTGCAGGTTAAGCAAAGCAATATTGTTGGATTTGGTGTGATCATAAACAACTGGATGTCTTAAGTGGGATGGGTTAAAACTGGTATGTTGGTTTGGTTAAGAGTTCTTAACTTTTATTCATGGGCTATGCATAGATATGGATCCTCATGAATTCTCACATGTCTATCTAGTTATTTCTAGTGTGCTTGTGATGAATAGAGGCATGCTATTGCATAGTTATTGGAGAACAAGTTAATACTGTTAGACTAATATTAGTACTGCTAGTCAAAAAGTTAATACTGCCAGGCTAATATTAGTACTGCTTGTTACCGTTAATACTGTTTGGGGCATAACATATTTTCATTAATTAATTATTACCGTTGAGATATTTCCGCCAACAACTTGCTTATAGGGGTCTATGAATTGGATAATTCTTGATCTTTCCTTATATTTTACTCTTTCTTTAATTTAAAGGATCAAGTTTATTTAGTCGGTCCAATCACACCCTTAAGCTCTCTTCATAATATCTCAATTAACTTTGCCAAACCCTCATATTTTCATCAACGAACTTAAACCCAGAACCCTTCTCTTGAATCAATCACTATATGGTGGATTTGAAGTTTATCGATCAACACAACATGGTCGCTTGTTTGGAAAAGTCAGAGGAAAACGTTGAGTTTCATCAGATAGTGGACTTCCTGTCTACATGTTCAATTAATTATGCTCACACTGTAAGCCCCACTATCTATGCTTCTTACATTGAATAGTTTTGGAATACTGCCACTTCTAAAACAGTCAATTCAATGTAGCAAATACATGCTATTGTTGATGGTAAGGCTGTGGTTATATCAGAATCATCAGTGAGAAGTGATCTTCTCTTTAATGATGAGGATGGTATTACCTGCCTAACAAATAATGAAATTTTTGAAAACCTTGCATTGATGGGATATGAACAGCTTTCTACAAAACTTACTTTTCAAAAAGGTTCATTCTCACCTCAATGGAAGTTTCGGATACATACCATCATTCACTGTATAAGTTTAAAATCAACTGCTTGGAATGAGTTTTCAACTAATTTGGCTTCAGCAGTTATATGTCTAGCAAAGGGTCAACAGTTTAATTTTCTAAATTAATTTTTTTGATGGTATGTTGAGGATCTTGATCCAAAGAGATTTTAATGCATCAAGGTTTTATAACTCTTTTTGAAATATACCAGCTTAAAGATTTACCAGAACCTTTTTAATGATACTTATGAGACACCTAAACATAGTAAAAAGGTTTTCTCAAATATGGCAAGGCAGAGTACCAAATTTTTAGGAAAAGATACTCCACTTTTTGACTCCATGTTGGTGCAAAACCAAGCACCTGAGAGTAAAGGTTCAGCAACATCCCCTGAACCCCAACCCACACCCTCTACTTTACAACCAAATGTTTCTGAACCTCAAACAGAACCACTTCAAACTGAAACACCTCCATTAGTTTTTCATGAACCTCAATCTGAAGCTCACATTGAGCAAATACTCTAATCTCCAAAAACAACTTACATATCAAAGAAAAAAAGAAAACAGACTCAAAAAACGTAGAGAAACCAACAAGGACACTAAGTTACCTCAGACTAGTGTACCTCAAGACCTTGGAGTAGATGAGGTTATCCATAAGGAGGGGGTGACAGTGTGGAAAGGGCTATCACTACTGCTGCTAGCTTAGATGTTGCACATGATATTGATAACATAATTAAGACCCAAACCACAACAATGCCTAATGTTGACATTCCTCAGGGAATGGATACATGTGGCGGTCCCAGGTGCCAAGATACCATGGGGGTGCTCCTGCTCAGACTAGGTCTGAGAGAGTGCTTGAAAAGCCCAATGAACCACCTCTCTTATAAGGTCACACATCTGGAAGTGGGAAGGGCAGTATGGAATATCATTTTAAATTGACGGATAATGTACCACCTACACCTTATGATTTACCTCTCTCAGGATGTAACACACCTGGAAGTGATGAGGGTAGAATGGAACTAATTAAGGAATTGATGGAAACTATGTATCTTGGACCAAATGGTTTTGCCTTAAAGGAAGCAAAGACTGCTCAAGACAGGGTGATCAACAGATTGAAATTGAGGGTCAAGAGGCTAGAAAAGAAGAGAAAGGCAAGAACCCCACAACCTATGAAGAGGAGATTATTTAAAGGCAGAGTTGAGACTTCTACTGACACAAGTTTGGGTGAGGATGCATCCAAACAGGGGAGGAGCAGTGACAAGACAAAGCCAATGTTTAAAGATAATGATTTTGATGTACTTAATGCTGAACAAATAACTGCTACTGGACCTTCACATGTTAGTATTGCTTATCAAGTTAGTACTGCTAGGGCAAAAGTTAGTGTTGCTACTCCATCTACTCCTCCTACAATAGCAACAGTCTTTGATGATGAGGATGTTACTATGGCTATGGCTCAAACTTTGATCAAGATGAGGGAAGTTAAAGCTAATGAGATAGGGTTTGAGTTTAGAAATGTGGAAGAAGCTTCTAGACCTGTCAGATCAATAACTACACTTTAACCTCTTCCAAAGATTGATCCAAAAGATAAAGGTAAGAGTGTATTGGTTGAAGAAGAGCCAAAGAAAGTAAAAAAGCAGAGATCAAGGGTTAGTTCAAATTGAAAGTGATGTAGAGTTAGCTTAAAGATTGCATGAGGAAGAGTTGGCAGAGTTGGACAGAGCTCAAATAGAAAGACAAAGACAAGAAGAAGCTACTAATGCTGCTTTGACTAAAGAGTTTGATGAAATTCAAGCCAGAATTGATGTTGATGCGTTGTTTGCTATAAAGCTTCAACAGGAAGAGAGAGAGCAGTTTACCATTAAAGAAAGAGCATAATTTTTTGTAGAGACAATAGCAACACAAAGGAAGTTTAGAGCTGCTTAAAGGGCTACAGAGATCAGAAGTAAACCACCTACTAAAACACAGTTGAGGAATCTTATGATGACTTATCTAAAAACACAGGTGGTTACAAACACAGTCAGCTGAAAGGAAAGACTTATGAAGAAATCCATGAGTTGTATGAAAGACAGCAAAAGAGGAATCAAGATTTTATACTAATGGATTCAGAGAAAGAAGTTCAGAAGTCAGGTAAAAGATTGAAAAGAGTTGCAGGATCATATGCAACATAGAAGTCACCCAAGAAACCAAAAGTAATGAAATCTGTAAAGAATGTTAGAGAAGAAGAAGCAGCAGAGTATGAGAAGGAGAAGGAAGAACTCAGGTTAAGCTTAAAGATAATTTCTGGTGATGACAATAAAGTGAACTATAAACCACTATCTAGAAGATTTTCTATTGTAAATTGGGAATATAAGTTGCTGGGAAATATGGATGCAAAAGACATGTATGTTTACAAATTTACCAGGGCTGATGAAGTCAGCTATCATGGAGACATGCAAGCCTTCTTAAGAAGACTTGACAGGCAAGACTTGAATGACCTATACAGGTTAGTTCAGGAAAGGTTTCAAGATCATCCTCTTGAAGGACATGATTTGTTGCTTTTGGGAGATCTCTAAGGATGCTATTTGACCCAGATGAAAAAGATGAATTATGGAAGAATCAACTGGATTGGAAATTGATGAAATGGAAATTGCATGAAAATTGTGGAGTTCACACTCTGTTTATGGATGGTACACCTATTGAGATTAATATGCTAGTAGAGAAAAAGTACCTACTGATCAAGGAATTATTAGAGAAGGTGCTGAACTTGCAGTTAGATGCTGAAGAAGAAAGTACTATGGCATTTGAGCTTATATCAAATCAATGCTTGAAGAGTAGTAAAATGTTTGGATACATCCTCCTAATGACCAATATGTTTAAACTGAAGAAACTTGATGATTGACAAGTAAATATCAAGTTTAGGGGAGGATTGTTGGGAATTTTGAGTTACTACTGCTATTACTACTTTACTACTGCTGGTTCAAGATCGATACTATTGCTAAAGACTGAAGAAATAGACTAAGTAGTTAGTACTGCTAGTTATATTAGTTAGTACTGTCAGTACAAATGTTAGTACTGCCAGTATAGTTAGTACTATTAGTTAATAGTTAGTGTTGTTAGTATTATATAGTTAGTACTGCTAAAGTGATATGCATAAGATATATTAGGAATAGATATGCATTATCATTGTACGTATTTTGTAAGCCCATTAGGGTTTCCTTGGTGTATAAGGAACCCTAGACATAGTTAGGAAGTAACAATTTCATTAGTTAGTTATTCTGTAAACATAGAAGAATATTTGCAAATCAATATATCTAAAGTTTTTACTATTCTTTGTTCTTCTTTGTATTACAAGTTAGATTCCGCATAACTTATAGTATTCATAATCATGGTTTCTCATATAGTTAGTTTGGATTTATCCAAGTTAACTAAGCTTTAACAAACTAAGAAGATCTGTTTATCTGGACTTCATAATCCGAGATACGATCATTTCTGGGATTGGCAGGATATTACCGATGTTTCATCGCAAATTTTTCTAAGATTGCTAAACCCCTTACTTCACTGACACAAAAGAATCAGAAGTATGAGTGGGGCATGGAACAAGAGGAAGCTTTTCAGACTTTGAAGGACAATTTGTTTAACGCACCAATATTGTCATTGCCTGATGGACCTCACGACTTTGTGGTTTACTATGACACGTCGAATCAAGGATTTGGATGTGTATTGATGCAAAGAGGCAAGGTAATTGCATATGCATCACGACAACTGAAGATTCATGAGAAAAATTATACCACCCATGATTTGGAACTAGGAGCAGTGGTCTTTGCACTTAAGACTTGGAGGCATTATTTGTACGGGATGAAAAGTGTTATCTACATGGATCATAAGAGTCTACAGCATATATTTGACCAGAAGAAGTTAAATATGCACCAAATACGATGGATTGAGTTGTTTAGTGACTACGACTGTGAGATTCGCTACCATCCAGGAAAGGCGAATATGGTAGCTGACACATTGGGTAGGAAGGAGAGAGTGAAACCGAGACGAGTACGCGCAATGTCCATGACTATTCAGTCAAGTGTTAAGAACAAGATATTGGCTGCTCAAGGTGAGGCGTCCAAGGTAGAGAACGTGCCAGCAGAAATGCAGCGTGGCCTGGACCAACAAATGGAAAAGAAGGAAGATGGTGGTTTGTACTTTATGAATCGAATTTGGGTTCCATTGGTAGGAAGTGTAAGGATATTAATTATGGACAAGGCTCATGCATCGAGGTACTCGGTACATCTGGCAGCGGATAAGATGTACTATGACCTTAGAGGCATGTATTGGTGGCCATGTATGAGGAAGGATATAACTACCTATGTCAGTGATTGTCTGACTTGTTCAAAGGTGAAGGCTGAAACACCAAAGACCTTCGGGTTTGTTGCAACAGCTAGAGATACCTGAGTGGAAATAGGATAGAATAACTATGGACTTTAATACAAAGTTTCCAAGATCAAGTAGTGGGTATGATACGAATTGGGTAATAGTCGATAGACTGACCAAGTCAGCCCATTATCAGGCAATACATGAAGATTACAAGACGGAGAAGTTAGCAAGACTTTACATTAATGAGATAGTAGCAAGGCATGGAGTGCCTGTGTCAATCATCTCTAACCGTAATGGATGATTACTTCGCATTTTCAGCAGACATTGCAGAAAGCGTTAGGGACGCGACCAGATATGAGTACGGCTTATCATCCTCAAACTGATAGACATAGTGAGTGTACCATTCAGACTTTGAAAGTCATGCTGAGAACATGTGTGAATGATTTTGAAGATAGTTAGGATATTCATCTTCCTGATGCGGTCGTCGTAGGACTTCTACACGAAGTTTTACAACTACCTAGGCAGAGCACCTAATCGTTGTAGTAGTAGTATCACTTTCAACCTTGCCCGTGCAAGAGTTGAATAATTTTTCCGGTTGGGAATCCACCTAAAATGAACATTACTAAAGATTCTACCCGTTGGTTTCCATTTAAGATTAGGTCTAGAAGGTGTCATTTGTGTCCATTTGTATTCTGATGGACATTTCTTTTCTATCCACCCTTTTTCCATGCAATACTTGGTATCTCATACAACTCCTTAAAGTAACTTTGGGTTTCTGAATAGTGGCATCTGATGCAACTTTTTTCTTCTGAGGTGTAACAACAATTTTGTTTCGTATTCTCTTTTTGTTTACTAGCACTAATAGGCACTACTTAGGCTTCTTAGTTCTAAGCATTCACATCAATCAAGTATTTAGTACACCAGCATCATGATTAGAAATAAACACACATTTTCACATAACACAAACAACATACACATACAAAGTTCTGGAGTTTGAACTATCATTACACACAGTTACAGACTTTGTTTTCTTAGAAATTAACAATAAATCAAATGTGGTCTTCCTACTACCTTCTTTGTAAACTTCACTTGACTATTGTTTGGCACGCCTCATCTTTCGACTTGATAGACTCTTTAAGCTGTGGTACTGCTAACACTATAGGGTGAGTTTACCTCCTGTACAGATTTAGACACGTGAGGATTAGTATTCCTAGAAGGCATGAGGCAACTGCGGTTCTCTGTTTTGTTTTGTGATAGTGGCAATCATATACATTCCTGGTTTAAGATCATTAGAGTGTATTTCCGCTTGTTTTCTATTCTGAGACCAAATATCAGTAGTGATGACTTGTTTAGATGAACCATCCGACACATTTGTTTTATTAACCGACTGTTTCGTTTGAAAACTTCTCATTTTAGGAGAATTTGAAAAAGGAGTCGGTTTTCCTAAAATTGATGGTTTTGGAATCCGTTGAGCATTTGTATTTCTAGCAACAAAAATTTTCTAAAAAAGCAAAATAATTTTTTGATAATTTTTGTATTTTTTATGAATTAAACAAACTTTTAACTAAATTAAATTAAAAAAAATATTAAACGATTAACCTTCTGGCAACAACTAGTTTCACATTTGTGCATGCCTGACATTGATTCGCGCACTTTAATGGGTTGGTTGTCCGAAGAGGTAATTTTATTAATACAAGTTTAATACATGAGTTATTTATATTTTTACCAAATAACATCTATTTATTTTGTTACTTTGTTTCTAATCAGCACATGAACGCGTGGATGGAGCTCTTAATTAGGTATAGGAGTAATAATGACCCGTGGACAGTGGCGTATACAAATACAATAAGTGTACATCCGGAAAATTAACATTTTCTGATTGAGACGGACCAACACACTATTGGAACATTGGATGGGTCAACGCGTTCGTATCCAGCATGGAGTGCTGTTAATTGGGTACTTATTTCGTTACCTATTCATATTAAAACTATTAATACAATTTATGTATAAGTAGTATTTAATAAGTTACTTAGTTTGACATAATATATTTGTTATATATTTGTAGGTGTTTCTGCCCATACAGGTTGGAGGAAATCATTGGGTTACGGGTGTAATAGACTTACCCAATGCTCATGTTTATGTGTTCGACTCCCTGCCTAACGAGGGGAGAAGGAATTTGCTATGGAACCAAATTCAACGTTGAACACCTGTGGTTAATAATATTTTGCAAGGGCGAGGTTGTTTTAATGAAAGTAGAGGACCCTATAATTTCCAATTTCCATACAATCATGGTTTGGGTATACATGATTGTTACTCAGACTGTGGAGTCATCACATCTTGGTTAATCTCCTATTTGTGTTCAGAAAGAAGTGCGATAGTGAACGGTGATCCTCAAGAGTTTTGGGAGACAGTTAGAAATAACATGTGCAAGTGTTTTTATCTGTCTAGGTGTGAGGATACTAGAGATTGTGGTTATGATTAGTTTTTATTTTGATGAATATAATAGTATGTTGAACAGTCTAACCATTTGTGTAAATAATATTGTATATCACTTTGATAAAACCAAGTACATAAGTATACATTGCATAAAAAAAACATTACAATCGATGAAAATAGATTTAATAGACGAACAATTATTAAAAAACACTAAACGGACATAATAGATGATAAGCTTAACTACCACGGTTCCAAACGGTATCTTATAACGAAAAACTTCAATAAAAACTTTAATTGTTTGTCCATTTCAATCATCTTGTCAATATCTTTTTCTTCCTTAACCTTTAAATCCGAAATGACCTTACTTTTCTCTTTGAGTTGACCTTCAAATTGTGACTTTGTTAAAAGACTCCTTTTTACTAACTCATCGTGTTTTTGATTGACAACTGAAATTTCATAGGCTTTAGTTTTTAAACCTTCTTTTATGTCAATGTCTTTACGAGCTAATAGTCCTAGAGTTTCATTTAACTTTGTTTGAAGAATGTCATAATCAATCGTCCGGTCATTAAAGGCTATGTACTTCTCAAGCTCATTCTGTTTGTTCTGAAGTGCAATAAGACAACTATCCCGACAACTAGTAGCCTCCCCCAGAGCCCTACTAGTCTCATCAAGGTTAGTTTTGCACTCCTCTAGTTCTTGAGTCAATGATGCGTTTGCTTTCTTTAATTGCTTTAAAATCGTTTTGTTTTCCTCAGTATCAAGAGTTAAATTTGCAATTAAATTAGCAAGCGCAGCACGCTCATCAGCACATTCTGCAGTATTATTCTCAGAATGTTGTCTTTCATTGGCAAACACATTATTTTCATCATTGTTTTGTACCTGTTCCAATGGCTGTTCAGTTGAACTGGATTCTTCTGGTAAGACCTCCTGAATCTTTGCCATGAAACTGTAATGTGCTTCCAATTCCTGTTCATCAATCTCTTCATCCGTGTCCGCTAGCCAATCAGCTTGCTCAGCTTGCAGTGGAACACCTTGTTCAGCTTGTTTGCACATCATCATCTTTTCCTTGTGATACGAGTAGTCTTTAACACGCTTTGGCTTCCTGCATTCCTTTGCATAGTGGCCAAATCCCTTGCAGTTAAAGCACTGTATCCCTGTTTGTTGCACTACCGGACTGCCTACAGTTTCCCTAGTCCCAGCAACTGTCATTGTCCTTTGATTCCCAAACTGCCCTGACTGATTGTCGTTGTTATACCTTGGTGTGGTATCTTCAGTCTTGTTCCTGGAGTTTGAAGAAGTTCGAAGGTTGTTGTTGGTAGGTTTGTAGAGCCTTTTGAAATACTTTGCAAGGAGTGCCAAATTCTTTTGCATATCCTTATCCCTCTGAGCTTGTTCAGGATCACTGTCTTCTTCAGATACTGACTCAGATTGAGGTGTAACTGGTTTGGCGATCTCTTTGCCTTTGTGTCTGGTAGATGCACTAGGTCTTGTAGAAGATGATGTTGCATTAGATCTTTGAGGTTTTGGTGCTTGATAGTAATTATCTGAATATGGTTGAGCAGCCGCAAGAAGTGCTAATGGATTTGCACTTTTGGCTATTCTCTCAGCACGGATATCATTAACTTCATTTTGATACTGCTTCAGAATGTCAAAAAGTGTGTGATATGAGATGGTGTCTATTTCTTTTGATTGCTTGACAACCGTCACAAATCTTGACCATTCTGGTTGAAGTTGTTGAAGAAATTGAACATTCACTTGCATTGTAGTAACTTGCAAGTTGTTCCTTGTCAACTCATTCATCAGTTTATAAAACCGTGAGTAATACGACTCCATTGATTCTCCATCTCGAGAAGTAAACTTCCCAAATTCCCAGAACAGATTGGTCTTTACATCTTGTACGTTCAATGATTCACCCTGTTGTAGCCTTTCAATGGCTATCCACATCTCATTCGCTGTTTTACAAGCATCAACAGTGGAATAGATATCATCTCCAATACCAGTTAAAAGCAAGAAAATTGCTTCTTTTTCAGACAGAAAGTGTTCTTTGTTCTCTAGAGTCATGTTCAATACTGTTTCAATTATTGTATGTTGTTGAACTGCAGGAACACCTTTCGTTGCAGCAACAACTTGAACTAGTATAGTAGATGGCACGTAGGGACCAGATAGTATGCTTTTCCTAAGTCCCTCACCATTTGGTTTCGTGTCAATGTACCGTAGAAAACGTGATCTCCATTGTGAATATCTTCCTGGTCCAAGCATTGGTGGACGATCTTTTAAACCAGCTGCCATGATATTGTTGTGCATTTGACTATCTGTTGAGGATGTATTGACTGGAGTAGACATGATGAATGAATGATTATGAATGATGAAGTGTAAAAGATTTGTTGGATCTTAAGTGGATGTGATGTGATTGAAGTTGTTGTTTTTTATTACAATTATCGTTCACGGGATTTTACAGGTCTATGATTAAAACCGATAAGAAGTTAACGGGATTTTACAAAATCAATAGAAAACCGTGAATGATTGATTGTTTGTTGTTTAAGGTTTATTTGTTGTGAATTGTTTATCTTTTAAGTAGTTGAGTATGGTTTTAGTGTTGAGTTTTTTGTTGCTATTTGTTTAGTGTCGATTAAAGTTCCATAAGTCTAGGATAAAATGCATTGTTGGAAAAACCATGTGGTGAAACAGTGTGTTAAATCGCTGGATTAGTGGTAAACCGCTGGCTTAAATCGTTGTTTAAATCCCCCTGCTATAATTCACACTGTTTGGAAAGTGCATGTTTCGCTAGAATTTTGCAATATTTCGCTTGGGGCTTGCATATTTCGCTTCATAACTTGCATATTTCGACTTAGACTTGTCGATATTTTCGCTTAGACTTGTCAAATTTCGCTTGAATACTCAAACTGACATATTTTCGCTTAATAGTGACATATTTCGCTTGCAAAGTTACATATTTCGCTTGCCTAATGACATATTTCGCTTCAAAGTTGTCATATTCCGCTTGAAACATGTTTCGCTTCATTAAAAAACATATTCCGCTTCCTTCAAACATATTTCGCTTGATTCATACCTGCATATTTCTTAACTCACGAATTTGATCTTGTTTAGCCACAAGAATCATACACAAATCCACTTAGGCTTTGACCGGACCAATTGTAGATCCGTATAACACATCACTACTTCAATCATACAACACGAAATCGAATAAGAAAAGAGAAGAAAAATGAAGATGTTAGAGAAGAAACAAGAGAGAGAAGTTGAGAGGGAAATATAAAAAATAAATAAAGAAAATATAATTAAAGTGAACTCTTGCTTACCTTTTCCAAAGATTAAAGGAAATATACCCTGTCACTTAAAAGTGACGTGCGGGATATTTGAACTAGACACACTGGCAACGGGGTTTTGCTATTGGGATTAAACCCCGAAACATATACAATATTAGATTAAAACTATCGAACCCGATCCCATATTTACTAATTACAACAATAACTAATATAAATATGACCGGACTTACAACCAATCGACACGAAGATAAAAGAACTTCCTGTTCGGCTCAATATTTTGAGGCTAACAATTAGTTTAGTAGAAACAAGTTTTTTTTATCCGCTTTCGCTGCGGTGCGACTTGTATAATGCGATTTTTTATAGAAATAGAAGTGGGCTGGCGGTCTTTTTATTGAAATGGAAGTGGGCTTTTTTTATTGAAATGGAAGTCGGTTGGCCTGGTTATTATTGGATTGTTTAAGATCTAGGATTAAAAATAACTTTTAGGATTAAAAAATAGGTAAGATTTAGTTATATTAAGTATATATATAATGTAACTTTATTTTCAGCATCAAATTAAGTGCGAGAACTCTCAAAAACATACATGCACGCCTTCAATAATTGTATTTCTGCACATATGTTCTAAATAACAAATATGTTTAAAAAACATATTTGTTTTAAAGAATTTGATGAGAAATTAAAAATACAAATTTTTTATCATTGAAAGTATGCATGTATACACATTTTCAATATGATGCTGAAAATAAAATCCCCCAATATATATAAATAGGCTAAATTTAAAAGTGAGATAAATATATAAAAATACTATATAGTGGTAAATATTTTTGAACAATCAATATAATTGTAAAATGATCAATTATTTTGTCTCGGTAGAATTTTTAGATTACACCTTTTCTTTTTAAAGAAGTACCTCTAACTGAATGCATAGTAGACTTTGGATACAGTGTATCGAGGTCTTGTGTAAAAGTAAATAAAAAAATTCGAGTTGAGTTTGGGGCGTTTCACTCGGGAACACTGTCCGCAATCACATTTGTAATGGGGAATCCATAATATCATGTGTTTTTCAAATAACATGAACAATAATATTGAAGAACTAGCTCCAAGACTCCTCGATTGGAGGGCAGGCTCATGAAATAATTTTTAAAAAAAATTACATGTTTGATCAAGGTGGTTTACCCAAAATCACACCCGACATTCTTAATTGATTCTAACAAGGTTTGTAGCCCGCGCATCGCTGCGAAGCGCGGGTTTTTGCTTTGTTGTTGCGTGATTGGGATGTTCGTATGCGGTTTCTTTTTTAGGAAGAAACTAATGTAGATCACGAAAACAGTGATGCGGGACGATTAGCGTGCCGTTTGGGATAAACCCATGTTATCGACATTGTGACGAAGCTCAAGACTTTACAATTGCGAAATAAGCTAAAAAGGTTTTTAAAAAAATAACAGTTAATCCTATGTTTCATTCCAAAATAGTAAAATGTGATTCACATAATTTGTGCAAGTAATCTTGGTTGCCATCAGGAACATGAACGTTTTCTATTGTCGCTCTAGTTCCTGGATAAGATGGTGAACCTGCAAAAACACAAATAAGAAGTGAGAAAATTGTCATTAATTTTGCACGCTCGCATCATTTACTGCATTCAGTGCGGGGAAAGTGTAGGAAAGAATGTCACCTGATGTAGCAAGATATTCTAAACCCGTAGAAGTTACTTTTATTCTAGTTGCATAATGCAAATAATTGATGCTCATGTTATTAAATACTACTAAATGTTTGTCGGCTACATTAGTTACATAATGTGGTAGAGCAATAAAAGTAAGAGCTAGCATCTCATACACTTTCTAGGAATCTCAGGAGTACATATGGCTAGATAAAAGCATGAATTTAGAGTGGTTGCAACTAATATTGTCGTTAATCCACCCATAACCACTGCTAGCTTTAAGTTACATGCCTAATTTAGTGATTTCGACTGTTTAAATCAGTGATGTATAAGGTTCCAAACCTCCGCACCCTGATTTGCGGCAGGAAGAGGCAGTTGTCATTTGAAAGAAAACGCTCTTTGTTTGTATAAGGTTCCAAACCTCCGCACCCTGATTTGCTTATCTGATTCTCTGTGTGGGGCGATTGTAGTCCATGTATTTCGCTCATGTATGCTTTGTGCGTATCGGTG